>RCUC01134681.1:0-14837 GCA_003697995.1 Taxidea taxus jeffersonii | reverse complement strand
TGACTGTGCAGCTGCATCCCCAGAGAAGTACCCATTTCCTCCTCCTCCAAAGTGGCCCGATCCCCTTCTTCTTACCCTGTATGGCTACATCAGGGCCTGTGGTTGGTTGAACTCTCCTAGAACTAGAAAGCCAACCATGGGGGCTGGGACGAGGAAGTTTCCAAACACAAGTTTCTGTGTTTTAGAATTTAGTGTTTTTCAGAGAAGAGCAGAACGAACCAGGAGCCAGGCCCAAGGATGCTCTGCTGTCCCGAGAACATGGGCTCAGGGAGGACAGCGCAGCTCAAGGACCAAGAGCACCTTACCACGCGCCCACGTCCCCACGGCTGTCGGTGGTGTAGTCGTGCAGACAACCCAGCAGCGTGTGGTAAATCTGGGAGACGTTCTCTTCACACACAACCTCGTCTGGGGCTCCTCCTGTTCTCACGCCAACCGTCTGGCAAACCCTGAAATTATGAAAAATGCACGAAATATGACAAGTGTCTGTGAACCCCATCTTTCCCATCATCTTGGCCAGACGGGACACGCTGGAACAGGCCAACAACCTCAGAGACAGATTCGGAATTCCAGAGTTCCTTCCACGCTGACACATGCTGAATGATGCTTTTCCCCAAAATCACATTTCCTAGTGTCTGCAGCTTAAAATGTGCGCAGGAGGCCACCTGTGCTGGCCCTTCCCACCCTCCATACTGGCAGCAAGGGGTGGTGTCACCACAGAGCAGAAGGGGTCACCGGTGGGGGACAGAGAACGGAAAGTGTGTCCTGGCACACATGCTGTGTGTGGCCACCACCACGGGCCATTGCACACGGCACTTCCAGACTCGAACGAAGGTTCACACCCCCGTTCTCGAGGTAGACTGCTGTTCCTAAAGCAAAGAAGTCTGATACGCACTATAGTGACAATGAGTAAAGAGTCAGTGAGCCTCTGAGTTGGAAATATTCTTTGACAACCCTCTGAAAAGAGAAGACACGAGAAAATGAAAAGTTACACTTGCTTCAAAGTAGACTCCTCACGTGAGATGGGGCTCTGGCCCACACCGACAGGGACCACCCTCAGTGCTTGGTCGCTGGCCCCTGGCAGAGCAAGGGCTGGAGGAACAGCCCAGACACCCACCTCGAGATCGCCTTCAAAGCATCCCGCCTGGACTCGGCAAAGCTCACGTCCTCAGGACAAATGGCTGTCACGGCGCCCAGGCCCACCAGCACCTGAAAGGCAGTAACACGTCCTCAACAGGACACACACCGGGAGGGCCCCACGCCCTGCTGCACGCGGGAGGACACGTGGCTGGGGGCACCTGCTGCCCCCAGGTCATCTCTGTGGGGCATCCCTAATGCCAGCTGCCCCCTTTCTGTCCCACGGCGCAGAGCTGGGAATTAGGACCCATCACCAGCCGACCCCTGCTGTCTCGATCCGCTACTGCTCCCAGGGCCATTCCTGAGAGTCAGTCACATGTTCCAAACGGACGAGCTGCAGAACTGAGTTCTAGGCATGGGTCCAGTGCCTCTGACCCCAGGATGTCCAGGACAGGAGGAAGGGGACACAGCACGGCTGTGTAAAGGCGGGAGCGTGTTTCCACAGATGCAGTGACACCTTCCCTCTGTCACACTAGCACTCAGTCCCTCCGAGTCCCACCAGGCGCCCCTCAGGAGCACCCCATTTCCTTCCTCATGGCCACACGCCCGAACAGGCTTGGAGTCGTGGTCGGACCCCTCCCGAGCCCTCCCCCAACGGGCTCACGTGCAACGCCCAGACCCGGCCGGCCACTTCCTTGGGGTGCGGGCGCGTCACCTGCTGCAGCCTGCCTCTCAGGAGGAAGTGCGGGAGGGCGCCCAGGGCCAGCGAGAAGCCGCAGCGAGCCATCTCCTCCGGGCTCCGCAGGTCCGCGAGGTACTGCCGGATCAGCTCCTCTGAAAGGACGCCACAAAAGGGCCGCTGCCTCCTTCCTGCACCACGCGCGCTCCTTAAGCCACTCAGACGCGCGCGAGCCGCGGTGAGAGAGGGAGGCAGCGCGCCGGCGTCTGACGCAGGTGCACCTTCCAAGTGGCCCCGATCAAAATGGATTTCAGAACGCTCATTATAGGGTCCTGAAGTTGTCACGGACAACCTAAATACACGAGTTCACTCTCAGGAGATGAACGCTGGAGGGGTGCACGCGCACGGAGACGTGCAACCAGGCGGGCTGAGAGCACACTGCGTGCGGACAGACACGCTCCCCCAGACGGCAAGGCCACCGTCAGGGCGAAACAGGGACAGGAACAGACAGTGCAGGGCAGGCTCAAGGGGCAGTCAGGGTGGGAAGGGCAGGGGGCTACCAGGCTGTCCCGGACCAGCGCTGCTCGGGAGGAGCCAGGAGGCTGCACCCCAACCTGTCTGCCCACCATGACCGGCTCTCGTCCTCACCACTTGGGTGTCAACACAGCACGACCGGGGGGATCACGTGCACAGAAACCTCAAGGGCCTATGTCAGGACAGTGAAGGAGCGCCTGTGCACGCCCCGGCACGGCCACCTCTGCCGGCTGGGGTCTCCGCGCCCTGGAGGGGACACACCACTCGCTCTTCCAGCGGGCACGGTGACACCACCTTCTCTTCTCAAGCAGAAAGTGAAATGTGACCTCACCATCCCAATTATAAAAAACAGACTAAATACAAAACGATGTCACTACCTCTTTGTGTAACACTGCCTATGGTCAAGGGAAAATGTCGTAGATTTGCAAAGTCTATCAGAAGATCACATTACAGAATATTTTCTTATTTTTGGAAAAAATCACAGAAAGTAAATTTAGACTATGCACACACGATTTTTATCATTTAAGATGGTTTACAAGTGTTCCCTATGCTTCTGAAGGGACTGTCGGGCCCGAGAACGCTGCAGGGCCCCCAGGTGGGTGGACACGAAGCTTCTTGGCAAAGACCCATCATGGCTTGGACAAACCACCACGAGAGGGTTCCGGAACACCTAACTCAGGCGATGCTGGGCAGCGAGGCTTCTGTGAACAGAAAGGTCAAAGTGCACGCACACACCAAGGACCTGCACCAGGAAACTGTGGCTCTGCACCTATGGGAACCCAAAAACCAAAAACCGCATCTGCCATCGGAGACAGGGAAGCAGGACGTGCCCGGACACAGAGGCAGACCCTCTGAGCCGATGGGACCCCGGAATTGAGGACCAGAAGGAAGAGGAAGGAGCCATGGACCAAACACCAGGGGAAACACGGGAACAGACGAACAGGAAACAGGAGGCTCCCTCGGAGGCCAGATCAGGCAGCGCTCCGTCCCTGCACAGAAGGAACCCGCAAAACGCAAGGGGGGAGCGGACTTGAAACGTCACTCAGGCAAGCGCCACTGACAGGAGCACAGGCTCTGTGTGTTCTCGCCCGTGCAGGGAACGAGCACCGGTCTAGAGTGCGAGAGGGATGGACACCTCCAGCAACTATATAAACCTGGCATCGAGAACAGCAGGCCCGTGTCCCCCATCCCCATCTCGGCCCGGCGCCCAGCTCGGGCCCCTGCCTCCCACACCTTGTCCGCCTGCAGCAGGAGGCAGTGCTCCGAAACCCAAACTCTGTACACCCGCTTCCTCCCGGAAGCCCCCGCGGCCCACTCACCCTGCCTGGCGGGGTCCGCCTCCCCGGTCTCCAGGGCGTAGTACTCGTTGCAGAGAGCAGTCAGGGCCAAGATGGCCGCTTCCTGAAACAGAGCGGGACGTGAATGTGCCGGGCCGCCTCCCGGGCGCCCCAGCCGTGGGGCCGTTCTGCTGTCAGGCCAGGGGTTAACTGTGAAACAAACTGAATCACATCCTCCTTTCCAGCATGTCTGACCACCGTCAGATACAGGAACAACTTCAATATTCCCTGCAACTAATAATCTACACGGAAAATGTGATTTTTTCCCTTCAATGAAAACATCTTCTAATAAAACAGTTGATAATAAAATGGGGCATTTTTTTTATTTCCCAGCAGAATCTGTGAAGGGCAAAGTGTGTGTTGTACACAGAGAAGTAGCATGCAGGCCTCATTTAGAGGGCAGGTGCGGGGCCGGGGTCAGGGGGAGGGGAGTAGGAGCTGACGTGGCAGCAGCCTCGGCCCCCGGGAGCCCCCCGCCCCCAGAACACGTCCACTGCCGAGAGGAGGAGGCCGCGCAAGGTAAGCCTCTCAGGATCAGACAGCAAGCACAAATGCTAGATCCCCATGTTCCTTCCCTGCTTCCCCAGATCAGGCTGCTGAGCCCAGCCCCAGAAAGAGGGGTCAGAGGCTGCACAGGGAGGGCCGCTGGCTCAGGGTCTGGGCACACAGCGCAGCGTCACGATGAGATGTCACCTATGCAAACTACCACATTCCCTGCTTCCGGGAATCAATTATGGCACTGTTCCTGCAAGGGAGCCTAGAGGCCTGACAACAAAGCGCTCAGATTCAGTCAGTGGAACTGTACTTGGGTTCTACAGAAAGATTAAGTTCCTTAACAGCAGCAGCAGCAGCAGCGCAAGCAGGAGGGGAAATTAACCATTCGGGAAATCAGCACAGACTCCCATTTCTCCACCCTCAGTACCAAAGCCGTCAACCTCTGCATGACGACCCCTGTCACAGCTCCACCAGGCCAAAGTCACCTGTCCCAGGACAGGACACAGCACACGGGCCCCCGGACGCACACACCCTATCCTCGCTCAGGAAGCCAGCACTCTCGGGCAAGGACCCTGGACCGCAGTTCCCACCCGCCCCCATGCATCACGGCGGTCCCCAACCCCGCCTCCTGCAACGCCGGACACAGAACCCCCGCCTGAGTAAAGAGTCACCATGGACACACAGGAGAGATGTGCAGAAGCTAAATCCAATTAAACCAGAAACTCATGTAAAATCTAAGTAATATTCTGGTCATCATTGGCTACATTAATTTTCCCAATTACAAATTATACAGATAATATCATCTAGAATTCCTAATATAATTATGGCATTTATCAGTGATCACATTCATGTATAAAACGGGCTCATGACACACACAGTTCTTTGAAACAAACACTAAAAAAAAATTACTGTCACTTCTCTTTAGATTTTTCTAGTTGCTCACTTCAGAGAGAGAGCGCACACGTGCATGAGCGGGGGAAGGGCAGAGGGAGAGGGAGAGAGGAGAACCTTGAGCAGACTCTGCACGGAGTGCGGAGCCCAACACAGGGTTCCAGCCCACAACCCTGAGATCACGACCCGAGCTGAAACCAAGAGCTGGACACTCAACCCACGGAGACACCCAGGTGCCCCGCATGTCCCGCTCTATGCAATGCAACAGAAACCTTGCTTACCACACCTTGATCTGTTGTCTAGAATGACTTGAAATAAGATGGAGATTCCTCAATGTGTCATTTATCAGCCACTGCCAGCCATCTGTCAAAGGAACAAAAGACACTCCTTCATCGACTGAGAACATGGAGATAAAATTAAAACAACAGATCTTCTGCTCCTTGAAGCGCGTAAGCTTCAGGATGCGTGTGGAGAGAGTCTACGGCAAAGGTTACACAGGGTCCACCATTCCAAGGCCCCTCCATCTGGAGGGAGAAGGCCCTTCTTTTGGCTGCTGGAATGTTAAACTGTTACCAGGATAGAGTTTTGCTCCTTTGACACTGCAAGCTTCAGGGGGTCACTTCCAGAAGCACCTCTCCCTCAAACAATGCCCCTGGGCCCCCACCAATAAGCCCTAAATATTTAACTCTATTAGATCCCACATGACCAAAGAAAGCAGAATTTTTCCAATTCCTTTTTTGGGGGAGGGGGGTCGTCTCCGGGTCCCAGAACTCCTCAAGCCACAAAAGCACAGAATAAAGTCTGCCGGGGGACATCACCCTGCCTCCCTATGGCCACATGCCGTAGAAGGTGGAGGACTTTGGCCACTGCCCGACAGGAGCGGGTCCTCAACCATCCCACCTGCACCCCGAGTCCTGCAGGCCCACACCATGCGCCTGTCGGGGTAAGGGATGGCCAACACTGCCCGACACAGAGGACAGGAAGGAGCCTGACCTCTCAGGAGACACGGGAAAGACTCTCTTTCTGAGGAGGAGCGTGGCAGGGAGGCTCGTTATCTATAATGGGTTATCTGTCCCAGCCTGTTCATTTTCACTTTTTAGTTTGAAAAGGTTCTGGGAGGAAATGCCACAATGTGAGTCTACAATGAAGAAGAAAAGCACTTACCGATTATGGCATCACCTCTAAAAGGCATCTTGGAAAGGGACAAGTTTTCTATTAAAACGCACACTAGGAAGAAAAAGGATAAACGCAATGTCATGTCTCCAGAAACACCCATGGCAGCGCCCGCCCTGCCTTTCCTGGGAGCCAAGCTGCTGGCACCAGACCCCCTCCCCCATCAGACGCATCCGCGCTGCTGTCTGGCCAGCCTGGCAGCAGCCCCAGCCCCTCCCTGGCCTCAGAGAACCTGCTCCAGATCTGGCCCAGGCAGAGGCAGCCCCAGGGCCACACCAGAGCCCATGGCTACAGATGTGACCCCAACACAAATCCCCAGGGACAAGTCCTGATTCAGAGGGTGCATGTGCTCATGGGACCATCACCACCTAGAAGTGACCCTGAGCTGTGGCACCGGCCTGAGATGAGGACCACAGAGAAGCTGCTAACACAGGAGGAAAGGGGGTCTCCAAGGCAGCAGCAGCAGTCCTGTCACAGGTGCACACTCACAGTCCGCCTCGGTCGGGACAGGTGAGCACCCAGGAATCTGCTGAGGGGCAAAATGAGGGCAGATCAAGAGCACTGAGCTGCACGCTCTCACCAGAGAAAGCAACGCTGTTAACCTTGATAGGACAGTTTCTGGACAAGCTATGGTGTTAAAATTCTGGGTGAATTCCTGTCCTCTGTAAATGATGTGTCAGTTTTTTAACTAAAGAAAGAATTACCACACCCATGGGCAGAAGTTGATCCAATATAATCAGCAGGTTAAAGACACCATCCACCGCACAGAAAACCACCAAAGTGCGTGGTGGAACCCACAAGCTGCGAGCACCCACCTGGCAGCCCTCCTGCGGGCTGCCCTCTCCTGCCGCACTGCCCGCCGACCCTGACGGGCCCACCGCTCTGGCAAGCTGCCCTGCAGCCGAGCGCTCCACGCCCCCAACACAGCCACTCCGGAGCCCTCTCCCCGATCACCCACTCACAAGAGGGGGGCCCTGTACCCACCACATCCGTCACACTGAACTGGATACAGTGGGGTTTTTTCTTGATGGTATAAATAATTTGTATTTGCTGAAAAAACTGCAACACTACAGAAAAACATCAGAGAAAAAACCGCCACCGGCATTTTGGTGATGACCCCTGGGCACCTGGCACGGCCGCACCCACCCTCATGCTTCTACAGAAGCAGGAAGGAACAGTGCTGCTTCCCCACGGACACCTCCTTTTCAGGGTCTCTCTACACCTCCCCTTTTGTCCCTCCACCAGGCCCGAGCTGGACAGCAGGACAAGCAGGACAAGCGCCTCCAGACCCCATGCTGACAACAGCTCTCCCTGAAATTCACAGCGTGCCGGGGCGCTTGCGGCCATCACGTAGGGACCCACGAGCCAGAGAGCCGTGCCCTGACGTACCGCCAGCCAGCACGGAGTGACAGTACCGCCACACAGCCCGCGTGCGCCCGGGGTGCCACCAACCAGAGATGAGCCGGTCCCCCTCCGCACAGCTTCTGACTCCCAGTAGTACCCAGGCCCAGGAATAAGGTCCCGCCTAGCACTGGGACTCTCCGGCCACCACCCTGCTCTTCCAACGACAGAACCAACACCTGGCGACCTCATGCCATGGGTGCAGAACAACTCGTCCAGTAAGGCTCCTGACGGGCGATGTTCCCCGGCCTGCTCTCGGTCACTGCACCGGCAGTGGCCACACGTGCCTGCAGACGCTGACGGTCCGTGTGCCCTCACACGGCTCTGCAGGCCGAGCCTCAGCAGTGACACCGAGAGCAGCGGGCGCACCAGAGAGACTGCGGCGGGTCACACTCCAGGGCGGGAGCTGGGGCCAGAGCTGCGGAGCTCTGCCTGCCGGGGGAGGCTGGACACCGGTCCGCCCTAGCCGCTGGGGCACAGGCTCTCTAGGTCTGCGCTCACACGCAATCTCCCCACATCTGCTCTGGCCATTTTTAGGGCTCTGCGCACCCCGTGAACAGTCACCCTTCCCTCCACCAGAGCACAAGGGTTTCCTCGCGCTCCGTGCTGCACCTGCTGCCTTATACACGCAGTTTTCGATTCGTGTGCGGGCACACTACTTTCTGCTGCTCCTTCCCGTTCTGCCGGTGGCCGTGGGCCAGAAGCCAAGAAGCCAAGAACAGAGCAAACGGCCCCGCAGCCCTGCCAGCACGAGCTGAGCTGTCGGAGCAAGAGCTCAGGACGCCGTGTCGGTCCGCTTCACGCACAGGGAGGACAGACACGCAGCGAACAAGACTCGCCGGAACGGGGGCACTGACGCCGGCTCCACGAGCTTTTTCTGTGCTTTTATGCAGATTTGAAATTTTCCAAATTAAGATTTTTGGGGACCAATGCTATCCTACAATGTCTCCTAAAATTTCTTTGAAGCTTTATAAATTGTTTTTTTTTGTATTTGAGTTTTTAATCAGAAATTTAATTCTGGATCTGTGGGAGGTGGGGATGTGATTTTCTTTTCTTTCTTTCCCTTCGTGACGCATCGTTCCTCAATAAGCCACTTTCCACACCAGCACGGGAAGTACTCTGTGTTGTCACGTATCCGATCTCATATCCGATCTCATGCGTGTTGTCACATCGGCACCCACTTCTGACCCTGTCTTCTGCTCTCCCAGCCTGTTTGCCTGCTCCTGAGAAAGTGCCACTCTGCTCAGAATGGTTTTAGAATGTCTGAAGGACTGGAAAATCCAAGTCCTCAATTTTTTTTTTAAAGATTGTATTTACGAGAGAGAGAAAGAAAGCAGGAGCAGGGGGAAGGACAGAGGGAGATGGAGGAACAGGCTCCCTCCAGCACCCCTACTGGGTAGGGACACCCCCCCCCCCCCCCACCATGGGGCTCGATCCCAGGATCCTCAGATCATGACCCGAGCCAAAGGCAGACTCTTTACCGACTGAGCCACCTGGGTGCCCCCAACCCCTCAATATTTTTAAAAAATAATCTTCTTGGAGATTTGTCCTGCATGTGAACTTTAAATGTATTCTATCAAGTTTTTTAAAAGGGGGGAGGGTACCTGGCTGGCTCAATGGGAAGAGTGTGTGACTCGATCTCAGGGTTGTTGAGTTCAAGCCCTATGTTGGGTGTAAAGAGTACTTAAAAATAAAATCTTTTAGAAACAAACAAACAAAAAACACAGGGCTCTATAACTCCCTGTGAGTCAACAATCATTTCAAAATAAAAAGTTAAAAAAGAGTTACAGACTAGGTCATTCAGATCAACCCACCAGCCAAGACGACATTTTTAAAAAGCTAGACCAAAGGCAACTGTGTGTTTCTGTCACCAGGAAGCTGCCAGGGAAACGGAGAGCCCCACGTAGAGACTGGGGCCACAGCTCTGAGATGAGCCACTTCTGCCAAGCAGCTGGGGTGACTCCAGAGAAGGCACGCACTGGAAAACCCAGGAAGATGGCCAGAGTGCCCACGAGCCCTTACAGGCCACTGGGACAGAGCTCCTGAATGAAGCCGGGAAACCCTCACACAAGCTTTGAATCCAAAGGACCACATCCTACACAAACCTAGACACAGGCCCACTGGCTCCAGCCAGCACAGAACCGCTCAAGCCCTGACAGGGATGGACGAGCCCCAGGCCATTCACAGCCCCTGCCTCCAGCCAGAAGCCCATGGAAAGACTGTCTGGGGGAGCCAAGAGTCCTGAGCCTCCGAGTCCTTCTGCAAGTCTTCACACACGGTGTCCAGGCCCACACAACCACAATCACATAAGCTCTAGACAATGGCATTATTAGACAGATTTTAAATGCTCATTTTGTTCAAAAAGGTAAAAAATCATTAAAAACTGTAACAGTAATACAGAAACTATTAAAAAATAAACAGATTCTGAAACACAGAATCACAAGAATTACAGGGCACACGGTGGCTCAGTCCGTTGAGCGTCCAACTCTCAGCTCAGCTCAGGCTTGATCTCAGGGTCGTGAGCTCAAGCCCCATGTGGGTGTGGAGCCTACTTACACACACACACACAAACTAGGAATTCAATGGACAGGTTTAATAACAAATAAGACCCAGCGGAAGAGAGAGCCTGTGACGTGGACTATGGGGCGCAAACCCCACATGGAAACGGACAGGCACGGGGAGGAGGCAGGCCAGACATGAAGGCTGGAGACACAGGTCTACCCTGCCGAGCCTGAAGCGCCAGACAGTGGGGAGAAAGAAGAACAGGAGAGTGCCATTTGGGGAAATAATGGCTGAGTTCTTCCGAAAGTGACCCAAACAACCTGCTGACACACGGATTACAGAGCCCCCATCACTCCCCTCGCCCTCCGTGTGCTGTGTGAGCCGTGAAAACGAGACACAAAGGGGCCAGAGATTAACAGACCGCCTCCCTCAGAGCAGCGAGGAATAGGTAGTTCTCAACAAAACAGGAAAGAAACTGAGAAAACAATACAGTTATCTTTAAAGTATAAATCAATGTGGAACTTGAGTTCTACACCCAGCAATATACCCTTTAGGAATGAAGATGAAAAGAGACATTTCAGACAAATCAGAGGGCTTATGGCCAGCAGACACACGCCATGGAAAACACAAGAACATGGAACACAAAGGAAAAGGACCCTTTGGAAGCTCATTTGGAAATGCAGAAAAGAATAAAGAGATTTCTTAAAAGGCGGGCATGTGGGTACACTTACATGAATTTTAACGACATAAAACAATAATGTGTGACTTAAAACATGTATAAAACTGGAAGACATGATAAGAGTTAACATGCCAGGAATGTCTTGTCTGGGTCCTCATGTCCCACACTATGAACCAAACTAGTAATATGTGTTCAAGAAAAATGCTCCGGCTTCCTTCCTCCTGGTGACTAAGTGACGATCCTTACACGTCCTGGAGGACCTCACCTTCCTCCGTCCCCTTACCGACCTGGCAACAGTTCCCAGTGACCCAAAAGCAGCACCCTACCCAAGAGCAGCAGCACCCCCAGGATGTGCCCCCCACAGTGCCCCCTTACAGGCGGCCCCTAGAACAGAGAGCAGCACGGCAAAGTGGGAGGGGCAGATGGAGGGCACCCCACACACAGACCACGGGCCACAGCGACCCTCCAGGGGTATGAACACAGCACACCAGCAGTAAGGGGTTTTTTCCTTTCCTCTTTGCAAAAAACAAAGCAGTTTCTCTATGTGGTCATCGCCCTGGCACAGATGAATGGGGGGTGTGGCAGTGAACGAGGAGGGAGGAAGGCCATCTCTCAAGTCTTTCCAAATGCCACCAGAAAGCAGCTGAGAACGGGCAGTAACTCCCTGCTCCCCCAGTGATCACGGCTAGGCAGGCCTAGGGGACAGGCCGGCACCACGTGCTGCCCTGGGCAGGGCGGGGGGAGGGGCCCGGCGGGAGACTGCCCACGTGGTGCGGACTCTGGACTGCACCTTGCCAGCACGTGAGAAAGGGCCTGGCGGTCCCCGTGTTGCTTCCGCCAGTCATCTCCTGTCTTGAGAAGCCGCTTCTCTGGAGCTGCTTAGAGCGAGCCAGGACGGTGGGCAACACAGGCCCAACACTGCCTGGGGGTGCTGAAGCCGCTCAGCTGCTGGGCCGGGGAGCTGTGACCACACAGCAGCAGGCATGGCGCACACAGCACCCCACTCCACGAGGCCCAGCCCTGCTCCTTGATGGAACCCTAGTGTGCCAACAATGGCGCAGGAACCCCTGCGGTCCACAGGGACCGCGCCTCCAAGCGGCCCAGCCCGCGGAGCAGCACGGCCTGGCTCTGGCCACCCCGGGAGCCTGCGCCCGGCCCACGCAAGCCCCACCAGGAGATCCAGGAAGGGGCTGCGGATGGTGGGCTGCAGGCAGTGTGCAGGGGAGTCTCGACGGCTCCGCACCCAAGGGCAGCAACCAAGTGCGCGTCCAAAGGCCACATGCTGATCTTGGCCACTTAGCGGTTCCAGCTGTCAGCTCACAGAAATCAGCTCTCGGGTCTGGAGCTTATTCTCCAGTGACTCAGTTGGGCCCACAGGAACATAGGAGCTCATAGGGAGAGAAGCTGCTGCGGGCCAGCCAGGACGCACAAGCAGGAATCCGGGAACTCGACTCAGGCCCTGCCTCCCGGCCGAGGGCTACAAGACAAGGGCCTTCTCCCTGCGCTCCCCCGTTCGGACCTCAGCAACCCTGCACGTGATGCTCACTCAGCGGCTCAGGCACTTGGTCACCTGTAGCCCATCTGTACGGCTGATGAGGCCCCTCGGGGCAAGCGGGGTCAGTGAGGACACAGCCCTCCAGGTCCTCGCGACAGGCCGTCTTCGTTAGGAACGGACTTAGAACTCAAGTCAGGCTCCTCCCGGCACCGTGTGGAACGGTCCACGGCACGTCAGGGCTTCCTTCCTTGTATTTGTAAAGAGAAACACCAAAAAGAAAACAACCCACTTGGAAGAAGCCTTGTAGAACTGCGCCTTGTAACAAACCGCTGGGGATCTGAGGGGCCCCCCCGGCCTCAGCGAGGAGATGGGCGCCCCTTTCACAACAGACTCAGACTTGCAAGGAGCTCTGTGCAGCTTTCCCGCTGCTCCTGCCTGTCCGAGGCCCTCCCCCTGCACCCCAGCGTCCACTCTGCCCTTCACGGCTCCCCTGCCATGTTTCCTCAGCAAGTGGCTCCCTTCTTTCTCACGGGCCGGCACTGACATGGCGTGCAGCTGCGGCATACCCCGGTCTCCTCGCTGTTTCGCTGCTCCTCCCCTGCGGGCGCGGGTGTACACCTGCTGCCCCTCGGGCCACACGTGCCCTGTTGAGGTCGCCTGTGCCCCTGGGCATGGCCGAGCTGCAGAGGCGACAAGGGCACAGACTCGCGTGTAGGTGATGTTGCTTTTCAAACGGAGTCCCAGGAGCCCATGACTTCTTCCTGCTTGCAGGTCAGACAAGTGCTGTCCTGTGTGGTCTGACTTGGGGATGCGGGGCAATCCTGGGGGCACAGCTCCCCACCCCACCGCCACACCAGAGCACTTCAAGACCTCTGCTGTGACCAGCTGTGGCCCCAAGGTCCTGCCCACGTGCCCTCACTGTGCCCTCAGCTCCTCAGGGCCTACCTTGCCTGTCCTACCCAGGCCCTACCCACAGCCCTCCAGCTCACTGACCGAGGGACCACCTCATCCTCAAGGAGCCCAGCACACGTCAGCCTGGTGGCTGCTTGGGATCCCCGGTGCCCTCCCACTGGCCAGGACCACCCCTTCTCTGGGGCAGCACTTGCCACACTGCTGCTCCTGGGGCAGAGGGACGCAAGCCCGTCCCACACAAAGTCCCCACTGCCTTCTGGGGCTAAGCATGGAGGTCAGAGCGGCACAGAGCTACGCACAGCTCGGCGGGTCAGAGGCCTGCAGACCGGCTCTGAGGTCAGAGCACAGGGAGCACAGGGAGCTCAGCAGGACCTTCTCTGTGGCCACTCGAGATCTGCATGTGATCACTGCTCCTTAGTAAAACCAAGAACCCCAAACAAGGACTGAAATGGAAGTCAGAAACCAGCAGTTCTTTGTGAAGAAAAGGATCTGGGGCAAATGAGAGCAGCACAGCACACTGTAACCTCCTTCCTAGGCTAGGTGGCTGTTGGCAGGCATAGACAGCCCCTTAGGCGTGGGGAGGGGAAAGGGACAGTGCTGGGGGTGCCAACCGGGCAGGGCAGGCCACATAGGAGGAAGGACACACAAGGGACAGTGAGAACCAGTGCAGTAGGTTGTTCCAGAAGCAAAGGGACAAGAATTTCAGGAAGAAAAGGAACCACCAAGCACACATGCCGAAGGGTCCGGGCCAGAGGTCAGTGCACGGAGCACTCAAGGAGCCTGGGAGGGATGCAGGACTGGCGGTGCCGCCTCTCTCCCACCAGCCCAGCCCCAGCCATGTGCCCACCAGGGGCCTGCCCTCAGAGCCTACAGGCCCTCCCTGACCTCTCCGCTCCCTGGTGAGGGGCTCCCCTGCATCCAGGCCCGCCCGCCTGCGCATAGCCAGGCCCTGACAAGTGGAGGAGTGCTGGACTTTCCCGTGGGCTTAGCTGGGACAGCTCCAGGAAAGCTCACACACCGGCACCGTCTGAGCTCCCTGTGAACACCCAAATACAATCTGAAAAACTACCCTCCGCTGTACAGTTACACACACGCTGCACCGAAGACAGAAAGACAAATTATACCGCCGTTCGCCCAGCCCAGCCCAGCCCGGCCGCTGACCCAGTGGCTGCCAAAATACATCAAAACACGTGGGAGCCACACGATCCTGCAGCGGACGGGCCAGCGTGGGGGCGGCAGTGGGCGGGTGGGCGCGGAGCTACGGTGTGCGACCACCCATGCTGCAAGGGAAACTCCGGCCCAGAGGACCACGAAGACCACGCAGTCCTGGAGAGAGCGAGGCGAACACCCTTAGGGCTTTGTCACGTGCAAGCCCGCGGCTCAGACCTACCTGCGTGTCTCATGAGTTCTCCTCCTAGACCCCTGAAAATTAATGAAAACATTCCGAGTTAGAATCTTTTTCCTGGACATCACAACGTCAAACACCCTCACTGAGTGACAGAGGTAGAAACTGCTGCCCACCCACCCTTCTCACTGCCAGCAAACGCTGCCTTTACGTAAGTCAACAGAAAATGTGCTGTGACCCTCCTCCAGATGCGGTCGTCCTGACTCTCAGATTCACTGGGCATGGTCATCCTTACTGCCACTTACTGAACTGTACAGTCA
>RCUC01134680.1:0-34802 GCA_003697995.1 Taxidea taxus jeffersonii | reverse complement strand
TGCCACAGTCTCCACTTAATCACCCTAGCATGCTTCCTGTCTCTCCCTCAGCCACTGCAGAGCCCCTCCCAGATGAGCTGAGGTTTTAGAGGACCGTCCCCATGGTTTTCAAGGAGCTTCCCTTTCCTCCCTCTGCAGCTGCAGGGTCCCCACAATGCAGCCCCATCTGCCTCCTCCAGCCCTGATGAGGGCACCTCTCTGCCTACTCTGCATGCTTTCCCTAGGCCAGCGAACTCCTCCTCCCTCACATCCAGTCTGTCAATGAACCCAGGGACAGCCAGAACAACCAGGAGGCTCCCTGCAGCACTGCTTCCCAACCTGGCTATCTATCCCTGCCAAGGCTCCATTCCTCCAGATCAGCCCAGAGCTCGGTGAGTAAAGGCTTCACTGCCGGCTTTCCAAAAGCTCTGGGCAAGCTCCTGCTCTTTTACCCAGCCTTAGGATTCCTCCTGCAAGGGTCACGCCTGGTTAGTACTTGGATTGGAGGGTTCCTCCTGCACCAGTAAGTTGAGGTAGGGGACTTGCAGGAGTGCCTTCTCCACGTGGAGGGGCTTCCCCTCCCCCCCTGCATGTCACACTTGGGGCTCAATTTCCAGGCTCCCCTGGGGTCACGAAAGAGCATCGGAACCGCATGAGTGCCTCCACCCCGCTTGCCCAGTGCCCAATCCTCCCTCAGGCTTGAATCTCTAATGACCAAGGGGCTCGGAGGCCCATCCCGGCTCACCCGAGTGGATGAACATGTGCTTGGTGTAGTTTTTCCGTGAGCTGAACGTCTTGCGGCAGTGACTGCATTCATAGGCAGGTGGCTCGACGGCACCTGGGGCTCGGGCAGGGGCGGCCGAGGGGGCCGCAGCAGGAGCAGCGGGCGGGGCGGGTGCCTCCCCCGGAGGAGCACTTGGGGCGGCATCTGGCTGGAGCGCAGGGTAGAAGGCGGAGGAGAGTGCAGGAGCCGGGCCAGAGGGCGCGGGAGAAGGCTGCGCAGGCGGCCCCGGAGCGCCCAGATGAAAAGGGAAAAGCGAGACTGGGGGGCCCGGGGTCTTCACGCTGGGGACGCGGGATCCGGACAGGACGCAGTCAGGCGGAGCCGGGGTCTCGGTGGGGCAGGCTTCCGCGGCGGTGCCATCCTCATCTTGCCAAGCGGACACGTAACTCTCCGGGAACACGTCCTCGGCCGCGGAGGCCCCCCTGAGGAAGTCCCTCCCGGCGCCGCCGAAGTCCGAGAGGCCGGCGGGTGCAGGCGGCTCCTCGCACGCGCTGTCAGGGGCGGCGGCTAGGAAGCCGGCGGCGCAGTCGGGGAAGGAAGGGGGCGCCTGGCCCTCTCCCGGGCCGCTGCCTTCACCGTCCTCGCCGTCGGTTTCATCGTCGGTCTCCTCGTCGCAGTCGCCGCCGTCGTCTGGGGCCGCCGGTAGGGCGGGGTCCTCCGACCCCTCGGCCTTGGTGGGCGCAGTGGGCGCGGGCAGCTGCAGGCGCGCTGGCTGGCGCTGCTTGCGGCTATGCGCGGCGCCTGGGTGGCCCGGAGGGCGCGCCGCAAGCAAGTGGCGCAGACGGTGGCGTAGCTGCGCGGGTGCAAGAGGGGGGGGCACGGGTGTGGGGAGGGGCGCGGGCGCGCCCGGAAGCGGGGCGCGGGCGCGGGCAATGATCTGCGTGCATTCGTCTATGACCGTCTGGATGCGCAGCACCGACGCGGCCGTGAGCACCTGCAGGGCTTCGCCCTGTGCCACCACGAGCGAGCCACTGTAGAGGAACTCGACGAGCTGGCGCACGGTCTGCGCCGGCACCACCGGTGGCACGCGGATCTCGGAGTGGCCGAGAAGCAGCTTGTCCTGGAAGAAGGGCGAGCCAGCAGCCAACACACAGCGGTGTGCCCGCAGCGAAGCCTCACGGATCCTCACAGTCACGTCACAGAAGTGACCGCCCAGCCGCTGCCCGTTGAGTGTCTCAAGCAGCGAGCGGGAGAAGTTCTGCAGGTGTATATGGTGCACTGCCTCTGCTGCCGCCATCTGCACCGCATGAGGGGATGGGGGTGGGGGGAGGGAGGTCAGCTGGGGACACCCCCACACACACTGTCCCTGTCCCTCGAGCCCTTACTGCAGGACAAGGCCCATAGGCACACCACAACCCCAGCTCTCCCAAAAGGCCCCTGACAGCCCACACACACCACACCGGACTGACCTAACCCCACCCCCAGTCTCCAGGGCCTACCTTGGAAGCACCCAGCACATCCCCTGCAAGAAGGCTGGGAATACCCCAAACCTGCCTCCCTCCCAGTATGGCTTACTTCCCAAGGGAGGGTCCAGAGCTCAAATTCCCCTATATTGGTCCACCCACCCTTCCTCTAGCTCCAAATCCATAAACCTTCCCAAAGTCCCCCTCCAATGGGACAGCTCTGTGGAGGAGACCGCAGGGTCCCCTACACAGAACTGGCTGCCACACCTTACCCACTACCCTCCCTGGCCGGCTTTTTGATCTTCCTTTGCCACATCCCCCCTCCTTGGAGCGTCCCAGGCCCTCTGGAGACCCAGGTCTGTAGGCTTGGAGTTGGGTTATGTTAACTACGGTATACAGAGGTATACAGAGGCCTTCTCGCGGGTGGGGTGGTATGACCTGCGTCCTGGACTAAGCAATTCAGGGTGTGCATACTCACAGAGGATTGAGAGTAAGTTGGGCGTCAGCCCGACAAGTGCCCTATAGAAGAATACGTGGTCTCTGGCTAACTAACCTCCACAGCAGGTAGGGAGGAACCTCTTGCAGCCTGGTTCTTGGACTCTCGATATGGCTTGCAGGGCACAAGGTGTGGGTGTGGCATAGAGAGGGGACTTGTGTGGACTGTGCAGGGTGTGTGGTTGGGAGGGCAAAGGTGGTGCAGCAGCCTCCCAATCAGGATGATTCTTGTCAAGACTGTGGCCTCTTAATTCTACCTAATTTGACCACCGTCAGACACTGGAAGGGGGTAGGGGAAGGGACACCACCCCCCAGGGAACTCCAGGAATCTGAGAAGCTCTGCTACTTCACGGGTCAAACAGGTCCCATGCTGACTAGGGCTCAGCCTTTCGTCTATCAAAGATGGGACACTTGGCTCATAGTGCACCCAGCCCACACCCCCCCAGATCAGAGAACAGCTGGAACACAGGACGCAGCCTGACACTCGCCCCCTCCCCACCAGCCCGGCGCAGGCCGGGTCCCACAGCCCTGGAGTGCAGCTTCTCTTAACCTTTCGGCTCTAACGGGGTCTCAGACTCACCCCCCTCCGGTTCCTCATCCCCAGGTCCCCTTTCCTCTTCCGGGGCCAGCCCCCCCTTTCTTGCATGCTCCCATCTCACCCCATCACTGACACCTTCACTCCCCAGGCCGACGGAGTCTTCTCCTTGGGTTCCCCGCGCCACAGGCGGAGGGAGCCTGAGCAGACCCGACAGCTAGGGACCCTCCCGGACTCCGAGCCCTGCATGGCCACGAACGAATTCCTGGCGATTCTCCAAACAGGCCCAGTGTTTGCACGTGCCGTTACCTGTGCCACAGCCCCTTCCCCGTCCTCATTCACCCACCGTCTAGGGAACTCCAGGTCCGCGCCCGGGCGACGGGGGCGGCAGGCGCGCCGCGACCCGCACGCGCACCCGCACAGCCGGCCTCCTCCGGCCCACCGCCGCCCGGCTCCCGGCCTCCGCTCTCAGTCCCGGCGCAGCAGGGCCTTTCCCGCGCCGCAGAACAAAGGCCCGCCCTCCCGGGTGTGGCGCCGCGTGGGGGCTGCCGCGCCTCGGCCCTCGCCGGGCGCGGCGCTCCCAGCCCCCTTCCCCATGCTCGGCTCAGCTGCTCGCGCCCCTCCCTGAACGCGGAGGCGCCCCTCGCACACGCTCCGGCGGCGCCCGCGGCGG
This sequence comes from Taxidea taxus jeffersonii, assembly GCA_003697995.1. Taxonomy (NCBI): domain Eukaryota; kingdom Metazoa; phylum Chordata; class Mammalia; order Carnivora; family Mustelidae; genus Taxidea; species Taxidea taxus. The sequence goes on along the minus strand of RCUC01134680.1, from coordinate 30,933 downwards.
ACCCCGGCCGGCCGGCCGGGTTTTCCCGCCTCCGCGCGGCCGCGGGGGCCAGGCCCCCGTCCCGCAGCGCCCCCTCACGGCCGCGGCGTGCACGCCACGCCTAGCGCCGGCGCCCCTCCCCCGGCCCGCCCGCGGGCCCTGCAGCGGCGGTGCCCGCCACGCCGCACCTTCGGCTCCTCCGCGGCGCTCGGCCGGGACTTGGCCTTCTCCCGCTCAGCAGCGACAAGGCCGCACTTTCGGGGTGCGACGCCGACGGAACCCGAGTCTGCGGCCGCCGTGGGGCTGGGGAGCGCTCGGCCAGAGCACGTTTCCGGTGTTTCTATGGCGATCGGCCGCCGCGGCCAGGCCGCTCTTCCGGCTCTAGGCGGAGGGGGAACTAAAGTCGCCGAGGCTCGGGCGGCCGGGCAGCGGGGAAGGTCGGAGCCGGAGCACGCTTCCGGCGTGGCCCGAGGAGCGGCGATGAGGCGGGGCCTGCGCCGTCAATCTCTGGGCCGCGCTCCCGCGCGCTCCCCGCGGGGCTGGAACTGGCGCGCGGCCACGCAGGCCGGGAAGGCGGTCGGGAGCCCCAGGTAGGTCTCGGCCGCTTGGACTGCACTGCGACCCCGGGGACGGCCTTCTGCCCGTAGCGAAAGTGGGACCGGCCGTAGGCCCACCGGACTGGACTCCAGCCCTGCGGGGAGAGCAGCCGAGTGAGGGGCAGACACCACCCCGGCCTCCGGCTCCATCGTCCGCCCCCGAGCCTGGGTCCCAGGTGGACGGTGGAGGCTGCCTGCCCCGTCACACACACACCGGGCGCATGTGCCCCGGGGCGAGCGGTGAACCACGTTCCCTTCGGCACGCAGCCCTTGGGACGCACATGGAGTAAGAGGAGGGCAGGGGTGGGATGGTTAGTGCGTCTGCCGGGACGGGGGCGCCAGAAGTCGCTCAGGAGACAGTCTGCGGGGAGAGCTGTGCGGGCGGAGGAAGCAGCCTTGGTTTTCGAGGACCTTGAGAGGGGTCTGGCTATCTAGGACGCCGGTGAGCCAGGCTAGGGGCCGGAGTGGTGGGCGGGCCTCGCTTTATACTTTGCTCATGGGGGCTAGAGGCAGGAGGACAGGAAGGTCAGAAGATTCCCTGAGACCTCGGTGGACCCTGTGCCTCCTGCGGCAGGTGTGGAATCCAGCTTAGGGGTAGGGGTGCGGACCTAGCCTCCAGGATGAGGACGATCAGAGAACCAGCCTCCCGCCTTGGGCAGCTGTGCTGGAGACCCGTTGAAGGTCAGGAGGGGAACCACTGTCCCCACCGGCAGCCCAGCTTGTGGCCCACGCCCGAGGAACCTTATTAAACCCCAAGTCTAATGACCTCAGTGTCCTTCTTCAAAATCTGGGCCCCTCAGAATGGCCTGTCCTGCCCCCTGGGTCTGCTCCATCCAACCTCAGTGGCCCCTCTCCAGGCTTATCACTCCCCATTCCTCAGGTCCGTGGTTCTGCCCACCTCGAGGCTGGCCTGTGCTGTTCCCTTTTTTTGTAGCACTTGCTCACATGGCTCGGCCGTGTCCACTCCTCTAGGGACTCTCCCTGACTCCACAGCTTCTCTGTCTTCTGACCCAGGACCTGTAGAGGTAGGGGTTGTCTGTGTCCCTCACGTTGACAGACAGCCGCTGCTACTGCTACTACCTCAGCAGAAAGAGAGGCGTTAACAGCTTCATCCTGTTGTGGGCCTGATTCCACAGGATTCTGAGACATTGTAAGTCACCTCCTGGAGGGAGGCAGAAATCTAAAAATGCCCCCCTCCAAGATTCCGTGCGTGGGACTTACATATAGTTACAGTGCAGACGAGGAGGGGCGCCTGGGTGGCTCAGTGGGTTAAGCCTCTGCCTTGGGCTCAGGTCATGATCTTGGGGTCCTGGGATCGAGCCCCGCAGACAGAGAGGCAGACAGGGAGAGAGGAGCCTGCTTCCTCCTCTCTCCCTGTGTCTACTTGTGATCTCTGTCAAATAAATAAATAAAATCTTGGAAAAAAAAAAGCAGACGAGGAAAGCAGAGAGAAGTAGCAAGTACTGGGATTCCACAAGCTTTGAAGCTGGAAGAGCCCGTATGACAGGAAATACAGGGGGTAGTCGAGAGTCTACGAGGCCCACTGGACAGCCAGAGAGGAAATAGGCACTTCAGTCCACAAGCGCATGGAACTGGAATCTGCTAACGACCTGAAGGGGTCTGTGAAGCTGATGTTCCCATAGAGCTTCCCGGAAGAGCCGCCAGCCCTGCCCAGAACTTGATTGCAGCCTTTGTGAGACCTGGAGCCCAGGACGCTGCCTGGGTTTCAGACATGGAGAGCAGGAAGCTAATAGATGGTGTGGTTTTAAGCTACTGCGTTTGTGGTACTTCAGCAACAGGGAATGAATTTAGCCTCCGGAGGGTCAGGGCCCGCATGCAGTGAGTTTCTGCTAAACGCCGCTGTTCCCATCTGATGGATGTCTTCCCCTTGTCTCTCCCTTGCTGAGTGCTGCTTTGTCTCTGCTTTCCAAGGCTTTGTCAGCCACGTGGGTGGTCTCGTTGCTCTGTGCTATAAGCAGAGGGGCTCGGGGTGAGAGAGGGAGGGAATGATCCAGATGCGTGGCTGGAACATCAGGCAGGTGGAAAGGCACGCATGAGGGCTTTGAGGAGGGTGGGGGCCCTCCCTAAGGTGAGGAAAGTGAGTCAGTTGTGGGCCGAGCTGCTATGGGGGCTGTGGAGCTGTGTGAGGAGAGGGGAGGACCTCGGTCCCAGTGTTTAAAGGGCCCCTGGGTAGTGGGTCTTGTGGGGCAGCAAACACAGGGGGCCTAAAAGGCAGCAATGGTGGCTCATACCTCAGCAGGGAAAGCCATAAGAGGACAGACTCAGGGTAGGAAGGAGAGGGCATGGGTGGCTTCAGAGGAGGTCTTAGTGGGTGAGGGTGAGGTACAGGACCTGACCCAGTGGGAGGCAGGAGGGAGAGGCACAAACTCTGCCCTGTTAGGCAGCAGTGGAGGGGGGAGCTGCAGCCTGCGGTGTCACAAGCCTGGAAACATGGATTTTGCTTTCCTCTCTAAAGACCGTATCACAGGGGTTGTGGGGGCGTTTTGAGGAATCAATGGTATATCCAAGGACACAGGTTTAATAAGCCAAGGAGGGGGTCAGGGTGGCCTGCAAACACCGGACATTCTGGGCTGGGTCCTAGAGTCTTAGAGGCGGTGTGATAAGAGGCAGACGGCACCAGCTGACGGACCACCGAGGGAAGAACCTGTGAGGTTGCAATGGTCACAGACACATGAAAGGAGAAGAAATTAAACTACTCATTGACTGGGCCTCCTCAGCGGCCAAGAGGCAAGAACCACTGTCCCCTATACCTCCACACCCCTCACAACCAGAGGCACAGCTTAGGTCAGAAGGCTCAGTCCTGCTTCCTGCCCAGTCTGTCCCTAACCTCCCTCTACATTCCATCACCAGCCAGCTTCTCACACAGGGTCTCCTTCTGTGGCTGCCGCTGTCCACAAGGAAAGCACTGCTCAGGTCCCACTGTCTCCCAGGCTAGCGCTACCCTCCTGGGCCTGGATAGTGTCACGTGTGGGGTCCAGGTTCCAAGATTCAGGTACTCACCTCAGTCTGCCAGGAGCTTCCCCTTGGCCCAGGGGTTAGATACAAAGCACCTCTCTGGAAGAGTGCTTCCCGGTACAAGGCAGATAGGGGAGGGACTGAGGGAGGCCCCGGGCAAGGCAGCTCCCCAGTGGAGGCTTTAGCCCTCCAGACAAGACAGAGGCAATGAGGAGCCCTTTGTGGTGGGAAGGGCAGTAAGGGTTAGGAAGCTGGGGAGGGGGCTGGAGGGAACCCAGGCCCAGCCCTGGGGGGAGTGTATGAAGGCGGTAGGGGCAGGGGGTCAGATAAAGCAAGGTGCCTACAGGACTTCCCAAATCAAACCTCAGGGACTGTTGGGGGGCGTGGAAATGGGGTGAGGAGTGTTGGCAACATAGAGAGGGAAGGCTTAAATTGCTTTCATATGTAAAAGACAAGAACACCTGCTTGTCTGTGGACAGAGACCTGGGGACGTCAGGGGAGTAGGAGACCTAAACTGAAATAATTGTAACACAACTACCATGGTCACTTCTCCTGGGTCCCTGCGCCAGGTCCTACACCGGGCTTTTGATTTAATTTTGAAAAGTGAAAAAAATCCCAGGAAACACGAAGTACAATATAGCACACACTGGAGTGCTCACATCCACAAATTACCAAATGTTCTTGTTTTGTCCGTTTTTTGTTTTTTTTGTGTGGTTTTTTGTTTTTGTTTTTTTGCTTGAAAGATTTATTTATTTATTTATTTGTGATAGTGAGTGCACAAACCAGGATAGGAGCAGATGGAGAGAATGTCCAGTGGACTCCCCACTGAATGTGGAGCCAGACGTGGGGTTCAATCTCATGACCCTGAGATCATGACCTGAGCCGAAATCAAGTCAGACACTTACTTTTTTTTAAGATTTTATTTATTTATTTGACAGAGATCACAAGTAGGCAGAGAGGCAGGCAGAGGAGAGAGGGGAAGCAGGCTCCCCGCTGAGCAGAGAGCCCCCTCCCCCTAATGTGGGGCTCGATCCCAGGGCCCTGAGACCATGACCTGAGCCGAAGGCAGACGCTTAACCCACTCAGCCACCCAGGTGCCCCAGAAACCACTAGTCTAATGTCACTATAGACTAGCCTGTTCTGGACATTTCACATGAATGGAGTCACACAATATGAGGTCGGGTCACTTTGGCTTAGGCTTCTGTGCCACCGCCCCAGATGTTAAATTTGTTTAGATTGTTCATTGTTTTCTCATCAGGTGCTATGCCCATGGCTTCTGGTCCAAAAAGTATTTCCTTGTCATTGTGGACAACTGAAGCAGAAGCCTCTCAAGTCCTGCCTTTACCAGCTGTCCTCCTGCTGGACCCAGGCCCTCTTTCATGACACGGTCTGTTCTCCACCCTGCCCTCTTCGTGCTTGATGCACTGTTCAGCTCTCCTCTTTTAATGTCAGGATGCATCTTTTAGAAGCAAGGATGGGGGGCGCCTGGGTGGCTCAGTGGGTTAAAGCCTCTCTGCCTTCGGCTCAGGTCATGATGTCAGGTCCTGGGATCGAGCCCCGCATCAGGCTCTCTGCTCAGCAGGGAGCCTGCTTCCCCCTCTCTCTCTGCCTGCTTCTCTGCCTACTTGTGATCTCTCTCTCTGTTAAATAAATAAAATAAAATCTTAAAAAAATAAAATAAAAGCAAGGATGGGGGCTCCTGGGTGGCTCAGTCAGTTGAGGTCTGACTCTTGATTTCGGCTCAGGTCATGGTCTCGGGGTTGTGATGGAGCCCCATGTTGGGCTCTTGTGCTCAGTGGGGAGTCTGCTTGAGATTCTCTCCCTCTTCCTCTGCCCCTCCCCCTGCTTGTGTGTTCTCTGTGAAGCAAATAAATAAATCTTTGAAAACAACAATAAGGATGGGGCACATGGGTGACTCAGTCACTGAAGCATCCCACTCTTGATCTCAGCTCAGGTCTCGATCTCAGGGTTGTGGGTTTGAACCCCATGTTGGGCTCCACACCCAAGACAAAAACCAAAAGAACCAGGGATGGTTTCCTAGTTGCCTGTCTTCGGAAGCTCCTCACTCCTTAGCATGCCTGGTCCCCGTTTCCAGGTCACCAGCTATCCGCAAGTGGGCCCTGACTGCTGATTTGTCTATGCCAGGAACCCTTTCAGAACTGCCCGGCTTCCTCGCTCCCTGTTGATCCAGAAGTTCCACTCACCCTTTTTAAATTAAGGTAAAGTTCAGATAAAGCAGAATTAACCATTTTAAAGTGAACAATTCAGGCACACCTGGGTGGCTCCTGCGGTTGGGCATCCGACTCTTGCTTTCAGCTCAGGTCATGAGCTCAGCTTCGTGGGATCAAGCACCGCATCAGGCTCCGCTCTCAGCACAGAGTCTGCTTGGGATTCTCTTTCCCTCTCCCTCTGCCTCTCCCTCCCTCTCTCAAAAAATAGATAGATAAATAAATAAATAAAATCTTTAAAAAAATAAAGTGAACAGTGGATTTTAGTATGATTCCATGTTGTGAAACCACCACCTCAATCAAATCCAGAAACATTTTGCTTCATCCAAAATAAAAACTTGGAGGCGCCTGGGTGGCTCAGTCAGTTAAGCATCTGCCTTTGGCTTGGGTCATGATCCTAGGGTCCTGAGATCGAGCCCTGCTTAGCAGGGGAGCTTAGTGGAGCCTGCTTCTCCCCCTCCCTTCCCCTCTTCCTGCCACTCCACTTGCTTGTGCTCTCTCTGTCAAATAAATAAAATCTTAAAACAAAAAACAGTGTGTACCCATTGGCAGTAACTCCTCATTTCCCTCTTCCCCCAGCCCCTGGCAGCCACTAATCTACTTTCTGTCTCTATGAGTTTGCATCTTTTGTATATTTCATATAAATGGAATCATACCATATATGGTCTTTGGTGTCTGATTTCTTTCAACTGGTATAATATTTTCAGGGTTCATCTATGTTGTACTATGTATCAGTTCATTTGTTTTTATGGCTGAATAAGACTCCATTGTATGGAAATTTTCACATTTATTTATCTAGTCATCAGTTAATGGACTTTGGGTTGTTTCCACCTTTGGCTACTGTGAATAGTATTGCTATAAGTTCCTGTACAAGGATTTGTTTGAATACTTGTTTTCAATTTGAGGGGTATATACTTATACTTTTTATTTTTATTTTATTATTTTTTAAGATTTTGTTTATTTGACACAGAGCGAGATCACAAGTAGGCAGAGAGTCAGGCAGAGAGAGAGGGGGAAGAAGATTCCCCGCTGAGTAGAGAGCCCGATGTGGGGCTCGATCCCAGGAACCTGAGATCATGACCCGAGCCAAAGGCAGAGGCTTAACCCCTTGAGCCACCCAGGCGCCCCTTCTTTTTATTTTTTTTTTAAAGATTTTTTATTAATTTATTAGAGAGAGAGCGCGAGCACAGGCAGACAGAGTGGCAGGCAGAGGCAGAGGGAGAAGCAGGCTCCCCGCCAAGCAAGGAGCCCCATGCGGGACTGGATCCCAGCACGCTGGGATCATGACCTGAGCTGAAGGCAGCTGCTTAATCAACTGAGCCACCCAGGCGTCCCGCCCCTTATTCTTTTATTTATTTTTTTAATATTTTATTTATTCATTTGACAGAGAGAGAGATCACAAGTAGGCAGAGAGGCAGGGAGAGACAGAGAGAGGGGGAAGCAGGCTCCCTGCTGAGCAGAGAGCCCAATGTGGGGCTCGATCCCAGGACCTTGGGATCAAGACCCGAGCGGAAGGCAGAGGCCTTAAACCACTGAGCCACCCAGGTGCCCCCCCCTTCTTTTTAAAAGGATTTTATTTCTTTTACTTTAGAGGGAGAAAGAGAGAGAATGGGGGAGGGGCAGAAGGAGAGGGAGAGAATCTCAAGGAGACTCCATGCTGAGCACAGAGCCTGAATCGGGGCTTGATCCTACAACCTGGAAATCATGACCTGAGTCAAAACCAAGAGTCATACACTCAGCTGAGTTACCCAGGCACCCCAGTACATACATACAAGTTAAAAGCTGGGTCATATGGTAAATCTATGTGTAACTGTTTGAGGAATAGCCAAACTTTTTTTAATCAGTGGCTGCACTATTTTACATTCTCACTAGCAATGAAGGATTCCAGTTTGTCCACATTCCTACCAACATTTGCTATTGTCCTTTTTTTAGAAAATAAAGATTAATTAATTTTTTTTTCTTTTTGAGAGGGAGGGCAGACTCTCCATGCTCGGAACCGGACATGGGGCTTGAGCGCACAACCCTGAGATCAAGAGTTGCACACACTAGTGCACATACACACTACTGACGGAGCCACCCAGGCCCCCCTAAAGTGGGTGTGAGTTGGTAGTTAGTGGTTTGATTTGCAGTTCCCTCATGACTACTGATGTGGAATGTCTCTTTATGTTCTTATTGTCCAGGCCATATTGTATAAAAGTTGTATTAATGGGTGCCTGGGTGGCTCAGTCGGTTAAGTATTTGCCTTAGGCTCAGGTCATGATCCCATGATCCCAGGGTCCTGGGATTGAGCCTTGCATCAGGCTCCCTGCTCAGTGGGGAGTCTGCTTTTCTGTACTTGCTTGCTTTCTCAAATAAATAAATAAAATCTTAAAAAAATCTAAAAAAAACAAAACCCCAAAATAAAAGTATTAAGGTATAGCTTATATGCCATAAAATACACCCATTTCAGGTAGCCTTCAAAGATTCTTAGCGAATTCATATTCATCATTGTGCAGCTATCACCACAATCCAGTTTAATTAATTTTTAAAAATTATTTATTTATTTATTTGACAGACAGAGATCTCAAGTAGTCAGAGAGGCAGACAGAGAGGAAGGGAAGCAGGCTCCTTGCTGAGCAGAGAGCCCGACACAGGGTTCGATCCCAGGACCCCAAGATCATGACCCAAGCTGAAGGCAGAGGCTGAACCTACTGAGCCACTCAGGAGCCCCTAATTACTTTATTTTTATTAAAGGTTTTTTTAAATTTTTATTTTCAATTAATGTGCACCCAACGTGGGGCTTGAACTCACAACCCGAAGTCAAGAGTGGCATGCTGTACCAAGGAAGTCAGGCTCCTCACCACAATCCAGTTTTAGAACATTGTCCTTACCCTTAAAACTTCCTTTGCGCAGTTTGCATCCATCCCTGCCTTACCCTAGGAGTCACTGATCTCGTGTCTTCTACAGATTTACAGCCCCTCCTGTGAAGACAGTTGAAGGACAGTAGACCTTAGTTTCTGGCAGGACATCCCCCACTTCTGGATGGGCTGGCTACTTCTTTCCCTCCCTCTAGCATTTCCTTTAGCTCCTGTGGGTGAGAAGTTAGCTCTAAAGACTTGTTGGGTTTCTGGCCAAACACTGGCTGGAACCTCTCACAGAGTGGTGTATGGGTCCCGTTGTGTCTCATGAAGGTTCTCAGTGTTGCTGACCCTAATGTGGGGGCAATGACAGGCTGACTGCTCCCCACTCATGTGCCCCCTCCTAGACACTTCACCTGCTAGTACCCTCAGAGTGTGTACAACTGATAATCCTGACCTCAGGAATCTCATTATGGGTTGGGAAATGATATTTTCTGAATTCTAGAATTTAATGATCTAAGCAAGCAGTGGGGCCGTGTGTTCCCCCGAAATACAATTCCGTTTGGGAAGGCAGGATCAATGCTGAATTCCCAGAATGAGGGGTCAGCTTAAAAGTGACATAAAAAAAAAAAAGTGACATCACATGGTGACAGATGGGCGTATTTTCCTGGCTCTCCTTTTTGAGAACCCTAAAAGGATTTATTGTATGTCAGCCAATGGCAGTCACTAATTTTTCTGATGCTTGAATTGTATCATCAGGTTTAGTTTCTGTGTCCTTTTAACATGTTCCTGTCACTTTTGGGGCACTTATTTTGTGGCATAACAAGATGTTCCAGGCTCATCTGGGACCCTCCCTGTTTAGCCTTGGAATCAGTCTTTTCTCCCAAGAGCCCTGGTTCCTCTCTGCAGAAAAAGGGATGAAATTCTGGGCTGTGGATGTCTTCTGTCCTTACCTTTCTTGCCTTCCCTGGGAGCTGCAGATTCCCTTGAGAAGGGAGCAGATGGAAAGGGTGAGGGCACCCCCTGAGCCCAGGACTGGGTTGGACTCCTACAGACTGTGGGGCTGTGGACAACTCCTGTTCTCTGATGACTGATTTTCCCATCTGTGAAATGTGGACTTCAGGAGGCTGAAATATGGCTACCAAAGATGTGTACATCCTAATCCCTGGCCCCTTGAAGTGTTACCTTATTAAGAAAAAGAATCAGGGGTAGTTAAGCATCTGCCTTGGGCTCAGGTCCTGATCCCAGGGTTCTGGGAATGAGCCCACATCAGGCTGCCAGCCCAGCAGGAAGCCTGCTTCTCCCTCTCCCACTCCCCATGCTTGTCTTTTCTCTCTCGCTGTGTCTCTCTCTGTAAAATAAGTAAATAAAATCTTTAAAGAAAAAAAAAATTCTTTCCAATTGTAATTAAAGATCGTTAAATGGGGAAATTACCCTGAATTATTGGGGTGGGCTCCAAATATAAAGTCACATGGATCCTTATGAAGGTGAGGCAGAGGGAAATCTGACACTTAAATGGCTCAAGCTGCCATTACAAAGTACTGTAGTTGGGTGGCTTAAACATCCAAAATTGACTTCTCACAGCTGTGGAGGCTAAGTCCAAGATAAAGGTGCGGGCAAAGTAGGTGTCATTCTTAGGCCTTTTCTCTTGGCTTGTGGGAGGCTTTGAAATCATCGTGTGGTCACAAAACATGTATGGGGCAACGTCTCTGTTTATAACAGCACAAGCAGGAGGGAGACCCAAGTGCATTGAAAAAGAGAATGCATAAATAGACTGTACGGTATTTGTGTGGTAAGGCGCTATACAACCAGAGCATACGAGGAACCAAGGCCATACAGAACCACACAGATGTACACTCAGAAAAAGCAGCCAGACACTGACATGCAAACCCTATGTGATTCTACATACAACCAGCAAAACTTGTCCATGGTGGCAGTCAAGATGGCAGTGGCTGTATGAGAGGCACAGAGGACTTCCCCGACACATTCCAGTTTTTGTTACGAGACTCACGGTGCTCACTGGAGCTATGATGTGTACGTTTTTCTCTCTAATTACAAGCCTTCATCAAAAGGTTAAGCAGTTCTAGAAAGAGAAAGTGGATTAGTGGTTGCCAGAAGCTGGTGGGAGAGTGAATGGGGAGTGAGTGCTGATAGATCCTGGGTTTCCTTTTTTTTTAAAGGATTATTTATTTATTTATTTGACAGTGGTTGGGGGAGGGCAGGTATTGCACAAGCAGAGGAAGAGGGAGAAGCAGGCTCCCTGCTAATCAGAGAGCCTGATGTGGGGCAGAGGCTTAACCAACTGAGCTGCCCAGGTGGCCCCCCTGGCTTTCATTTTCAGGTGATAAACATGTTCCAGAACTAGACAGAGGTGATGGTTGTACAATATTGTGAATGTATGAAATGCCACTGAATGTACTTTTTTAAAAAAAGGTTTTATTTATTTATTTTTACAAGAGAAAGCAAGTGAGTTCGAGTAGGGAGAGGGTCCCTGCTCAGCAGGGAGCTCAATGCGGACTCCACCCCAGGACCCTGGATCATGACCTGAGCCGAAGGTAGATGCTTAACCGACTGAGCCACACAGGTGCCCCTGTGCACTTTATTTTTTTTAAAAGATTTTTTTATTATTTGACAGACAGAGATCACAAGTAGGCAGAGAGGCAGACAGAGAGAGAGGGGGAAGCAGGCTCCCCACTGAGCAGAGAGCCCGATTCAGGGGCTCGATCCCAGGACGCTGGGATCATGACCTGAGCCGAAGGCAGAGGCTTTAACCCACTGAGCTACCCAGGCCCCCCTGTGCACTTTATTTTTATTTTATGTGTTTTTTTGCACTTTATTTTTAAAGATCTATTTATTTAGGGATGCCTGGGTGGCTCAGTCGGTTAAGGGTTTGCCTTTGGCTCAGGTCATGATCTCTGAGTCCTGGGATCTGTCCTGCATTTGGCTACCTGCTCAGCGCAGAGCCTGTTTCTCCTTCTGCCTGGTGCTCCCCCTAGTTGTGCTCTTTCTCTGTCAGATAGATAAATAAAATCTTAAAAAAAAGAGAGATTTATTTATGCACAGCAGTGTAGGGAGGGGCTGAGGCGGAGAATATTTAGGCTGACTCTGCTGAGCAAGGAGCCCAATACTGGGCTTAACCTCACCACCCATGATGAGATCATAACCTGAGCTGAAATCAAGTCGTACACTTGACCAACTGAGCCACCCAGGTACACCATGAGTGTACACATTAATATAGCTAGAAGTGATAAATTTGATGCTACATAAATTTTAACTCAATTTTTAAAAAGATTTTAAAAAGTAAGATAACCCAGGGGTGATGGCTGATTCAGTCAGTAGAACAAGAGTCAGTGACTCTTGGTTGCCTGGATGGCTCGGTCCCAAGGCATCTGCCTTCGGCTTAGGTGGGTCATGGGATTAAGCCCCGCATCCGTGTCCCTGCTCATCAAGAGGCCTGCTTCTCCCTCTCCTACTCCCCCTGCTTGTATTCCCTCTCTCGCTGTCTCTCTGTCAAATAAAAAAAAAAAAAAAAAAAAAAAAGAACATGTGACTCTTGATCTTGGGGTCATGAGGTCAAGCCCCATGTTGGGCAGGGAGCCTTCTTAAAATTAAAAAAAAAAAAAAGGTAAGATAATCCTAATCTCATCTTGTGGCTCACAAAACCGGCAGGGTTGAGATAGTCATCATTTCCATGCATTCATTTGTTCTTTCTTATTTTTCTTTATTTTTTTGAAGATTTATTATTATTATTACTTTTTAAGATTTTATTTATTTATTTGACAGAGATCACAAGCAGGCAGAGAGGCAGGCAGAGAGAGAGGAGGAAGCAGGCTTCCGGCTGAGCAGAGAGCCCGATGTGGGGCTCGATCCCAGAACCCTGGGATCATGACCTGAGCCGAAGGCAGAGGCTTTAACCCACTGAGCCACCCAGGCGCCCCAGATTTATTATTTTTTTAATAAGACTTCTTTTTAAAAAATATTTTATTTATTCATTTGACAGAGAGAGATTGCAAGTAAGCAGAACAGCAGGCAGAGGGGTGGGGGGAAGCAGGCTCCTGAACAGTGAGCCCAATGTGGGGCTCGATCCCAGGACCTTGAGTTCATGACCTGAGCTGAAGGCAGAGGCTTAACCCACTGAGCCACTCAGGTGCCCCAAGACCTCTCTTTTAAAGATTTATTTATTTATTTCTTTGAGAGAGAGAGAGAGAGAGAGAGCGCGAGCGATCGCGAGCGCGCGCGCAGGGGCATGCATGAGCAAGAGCAGGTGGGAGGGGCAGAAGGAGAGGGAGAAGCTGACTTCCTGCTGAGCAGGGAACCTGAGATGGGGCTCCATCCAAGAACTCTGGGATCATGACATGAGTCGAAGGCAGACGCTTAACCCACTGAACCACACAGCGCCCCTAAAAAGATTTTATTTTAAGTATTCTCTATACCCAGCTTGGGACTCCAACTCACAACCCGGAGGCCCGAGTAGCATGCTCTACCAACTGAGCCAGATAGGTGCCCCAAGGGTCAACGGCTCCTGAGTTGTCAGCCGGTTAAGCATCTGACTGGTTGAGCATCTGACTCTTGATTTTGGCTTAGGTCACGGTCTCAGGGTTGTGAGATCAGGCCCTGAGTCAGGCTCCGTACTGAGTGTGAAGCCTGCTTAGGATTTCTCTCTTTTTTTCCCTCTGCTCCTCCCCACCTATGCTCTTTCTCTCTCTAAAAAAAAAAGAAACCCAAAAAACAAAAGCAAAACCAAAGAAAACAAAAATGTAATTCAGTGGCATTAAGTACATTCCTGATGTGCAAGTATCACAACTGCGTATTCCCAAATGAAATCTGTGAAGATGGAGAGAGACTGAAGTGATGAAGCCACCAGATCTCCCCAGGAAGTGGCTTTGGCGGTGACACCTGAAGTTTCCCTCTAGGGAGGCTCTTCCCTGTAGGGAGAGCCAGGTGCAGGTGTGGAGTTTGGGGGGAAGAGAGAGGGCTGCCTGCAGCTAGGTGCTCAAAAGAAGCAGTGGGCAGGCCATGGTTGGTCTGGATGCAATCTGAGTGACTCTTACACTTTGTTTTATCCCTTGACTTCTGTCTGCAGGGTCATAATGTAGACAGTTTCCAGTGTTCCAGGACTGGGAAGGGTGGGATGCTGAAAGGGTGAGCAATGAGCACAGAGGATGAGAGTATAAGGTACCACTGACTACTTGGTCTGGCCTACTAAGGGTACAGAGCCAAGATGTACCCATTTCCTGCCATACACATCTGGACCTCTGAGCAAGATTTCTGCCTTGGTCTTGCCCACCTGTATGTCTCTTCTGCCTCCACCTACCCTGGGGTGCCCCCTTGTGCTTCTCTTATTCTGCGTGAGCCTGGTTCCCAGTTGATTCCCCCTCCCCCAGTGTTGTCCTGGCACTTCGGAAGACTTGGTTTGTGCATGTGGTGAACGGAGCTGGTAGTGGCCTGGTACCTGATAAGATGGTCTAGGGAATCTTCAAGGCCTGCTTGCTGCTGGCACCTGGTTATACCCTGATTGTGTGACTGCCATGTACTGGGAAGGAAAGTACTGGGCCCAGGAGGAAGGAGGTCCTGTTTAGAGAGAAAAGCATGAGCCACTGAAACCGCAGGGTCTGTTGCTATAGTCTATGGAGGGGCCCATACCAGGGGCAATCAAGAGGATGCCCCCCCCCCCATCCCAAGCTAGCCATTCAGCCAACCTCCAGGCTCCCTCCAGCTATCTCTGACCTTACTTCACTGCTCTCTCAGTGCCTGGTCAGGCGCCCCCCCCTCCCCCACAGTTGTTTCTGCCCCAACCGTCCTTCTCATAGGTGTTTGGAGGTGGCCCCCTAGGAGAGTCCACTCCTACAGTCTCTACCATCCTTTCTTATTTTTGACTGACCTTATTTTTTTTTTTAAGATTTTATTTATTTGACAGACAGAGATCACAAGTAGGCACAGAGGCAGGCAGAGAGGGAGAGAGGAGGAAGCAGGCTCACCGCTGAGCAGAGAGCCCAATGCCGGGCTCGATCCTAGGACCATAACCTGAGCGGAAGGCAGAGGCTTAACCCACTGAGCCACCCAGGCGCCCCATGACTGACCTTATTTTTTTTTTTAAAGATTTTATTAATTTATCAGAGAGAGCAGGAGCGAGCACAGACAGAGTGGCAGGGAGAGGGAGAAGCAGGCTCCCTGCCGAGCAAGGAGCCCGATGTGGGACTCCATCCCAGGACGCTGGGATCATGACCTGAGCTGAAGGCAGCCGCTTAACCAACTGAGCCACCCAGGCGTCCTGACTGACCTTATTTTTGACAGGCCCTGACACCCTGGTGCCTGCCTCAGAAGTTTGGGTCGGTATGGGTAGCTCCTATGCCCCCTTACCGGTGATTTGGGGGCGCAGGGAAGGGTGGGGTCGTGGAAAACGCTCAGCAGGTATCACTAATGTTTGCCACACCTCACCCCACACACTAGCCAATTTTCCTTCCCACTTATCAGAGAAGGGAAGCAAGGGTCTGAGGCCAGGGCCTTGGGGGAGCGGCACGGAGGGGGCGGGCCACTGCACGGCGGGGCGTGGCCCGGAGGACGGGGTGGGAGAGGCCGGCCACGACTCAGCTCAGGGGCGGGGCGGGCCCCCGGATTTGGGGGTTGCGTTGGGACGGGAACAAAGGCAGGCGCAGAGACAAAGCCCCACGGACACCCAGCCCCCTTCAGGAACAAAGGCCACACCCCGCCCAGCCGGGCCAGACGCGCCTCCACCGCCAGCACGCGTGGGCGCACGGCTCAGCCCACAGGTTTTCCGTTTGAACCCGGAGACGAGGACTAGGACTTGGGGTCAGACTCGCCGGCCAGCATGCTTTAAGCATCCTCTTGGAAGCTGACCCCCGCTTCCTCCCCAAAGTCTCCTTTGGCCTTGTCCTGAACTGGGGATCCCGGCATCGAGGAGCCCTGCAAAGGGGACCTAGGCCCACCCCTGGGCCAGCTCCGACGCACGCATCCCCCGAGGCTTCTCCGTGCCCAGGGTCTTTAGACAAGCTCCCCGCCCAGACTCTGCCCCCGCCTCAAACAGGATCGAACAGGCGCTCTCCGCCTCCACCGCAGGCCGCGCTTCCCGGCTCAGACCGGACTTCTCTCTCGGCCCCGCACCCCGGCCCCTGCCTGGCCCCCAGGGTTCTCGCCCCAGGATTCCCACGAGGAGGCCGTGTTTGTCTCGGACAGCATTCCCCGCGGCTCACGGGCCTCGCTCTCCGCAGACGTTCGGCCAGGACGCCCCCGCCCCGATCCCGCCTCCGACTGAGGCAGGGCTCCGCCCTCGGATAGGACTCGCCCCACAGACGGCTTCCCCCTCCTGCGGGCTTCACCCGCCCGCTCCGCACCCCTCGCCCCGACCCTGCTTCGTGCCTCAGAATTGCCCCGCTGTGGGGGTTCATTCTGTTCGCCCTCCTGGAGCAGCGGCTGCCTAAAAGATGGGAAGGGGTCGTTTGTGGGGCCGCAGGACTCGCTGCTCTGGATCCCCTTGGGATCTCTGCTTTGGGCAGGTTTCAGTGCTTGCCACGTTAAACAATAAAACGGTTAAAACTCAAAAGTCATCCACTTGGCTCAGAGGAGACTTCCTCCCGGGACGGGGACCGCCGCCTCTCTCCCCAGCACTGCTGGGCGCGGCGACTGGAGACTTCTCCGGGCTTGGCCTGAGGGGCGGGAACTGAGCTGGCGGCGGGGACAGCCACATCGCCTGCGCAGTACCGCGGCCAGGGGCTGGGGCTGGAGGGGGCGCCAGAGTGCGTAAAGGTGCGCGCGTCCCGCCCGCGTACGAGGTTGCGGCGGTGGCGTCACTAGCCCCGCCCCCGCCGCACGGGCGGCGCCGGGGCAGCGTGGGCGGAGGTAGGAAGACCCGGCTCAGGCGCGTGCGTACTCGCGGTCTCGCCTGGGGCGGCTGGCCTGGGCCCCGCCCCCGGGCACAAGACGCCCAGCGCGCTTGCGCGGCGGCGTCGGCGCCAGTTATTTCTGTCCCGCCCCCCGGCCGCGGCTCTTTCTGCGAGCGGGCGCGCGGGCGAGCGGTTGTTCGCGTGGCGCGTGGCGCTGTGTCTGGGCGGCGTTTGAGGAGGAGCGCGGTCGGCGGCGGCGGGAGGCTAGCAGGCGGCGGCCCGCGGGGCTTTCAGAGCGCCCCGCGCGCGGCGGGCGGTAGCCCAGGCGGCGCGTGGCGGCGCTCGGCCTCGCGGCGGCGGCGGCCCAGCCGTTGGCGGCCAGCGCGTCTGCGCCTGCGCGGCGAGTCCCGCGCCCCTCCTCCCCCCTGGGCGCCCCCGGCGGCGTGTGAATGGCGGCCTCGGCGGCGGCGGCCTCCGCGGCGGCGGCGGCGGCGGCGGCCGCCTCCGGCAGCCCAGGCCCAGGCGAGGGCTCGGCTGGCGGCGAAAAGCGCGCCGCCGCCTCGTCGGCCGCGTCCGCGTCCGCGGCCTCGGCTTCGGCGTCGTCACCCGCGGGGGGCGGTGGCGAGGCTCTGGAGCTGCTGGAGCACTGCGGTGTGTGCCGGGAGCGCCTGCGCCCGGAGAGGGAGCCTCGCTTGTTACCCTGCCTGCACTCGGCTTGCAGTGCCTGCCTCGGGCCCCCGGCGCCCGCCGCCGCCAACAGCTCGGGGGACGGCGGTGCGGCGGGCGACGGCGCCGGTGAGTACGGTCGGGCTGCGGCGGCCCATCCCCCCATCTCGCAGGCTTTGATCCTGACTCGGCGTGGGCACTGGGGGTCCGTTCGCAGCATGGCGATGGCGGGGGATCGACTGAGCGAGAGAGATAGGGACCCGGATAGTGCGTGGCCGGATGGGGTATGGGCAGTGGGTTCTGGGCTGGGCGCAGAGATGGGGTGTCTGCTTCAAGTGCGATGGAAGAAGGGGTTGGGTTCCAGCTTCCCATTGAGAGGATCTGGCCCTCTTTGGGATGAAGGTTGGGCTCAGGGGATGGGCTATAGCTTGTGGGTGAACTTGGAACAGTCTCTTTTTGTTTGTTTTTGGCAGTGGTGGACTGTCCCGTTTGCAAGCAGCAGTGCTTCTCCAAAGACATTGTGGAGAACTACTTTATGCGTGATAGTGGCAGCAAGGCTGCTACAGACTCGCAGGACGCAAATCAGGTATGTCCTGCCCAGAAACCCTAAAGAGGCCTCGGGGCATGGTACCAGTTCCAGACTATTTTCCCGCTACAAGGCTGTGGGCAGACTTGTGTAGACTAGCAGCTAAAGGCTGCACTTTGCTTTAAGGTTGTGTTTTTTGGGGTGCAGTTGTGGACATGTTCGGAGGTTTTTTCTCTTCTGGTTTTGCCTTTGCCCATCAGTGCTGCACTAGCTGTGAGGATAATGCCCCTGCCACCAGCTACTGTGTGGAGTGCTCTGAGCCGCTGTGTGAGACGTGTGTGGAGGCACACCAGCGGGTGAAGTACACCAAGGACCACACCGTGCGCTCCACTGGTATGCAAGGCAGAGGGGAAAGCCTTGATTATCCTACATTTGTTCTCAACTGTTTATGGTGCTGGTTATCCGTGATGGATGGGTCCTGGGGAGGTTCTTTGGAGGGTACAACTTGAAGGGTCTGAGGGCAGAACTCAGATATAGGGAGCCTGGGGCTTAGGTGTGCAATCTCTGGGTCCGAGTGGAAGGGAAAAGGCCCCAGGAAGAAGGGAAAAGGCCCCAGGAGGATGCACTGAGGGTTCAGGCAAGCTCATCAGGGACACCTCCCTGCTCCCAGACATACAGAGGATAAGCCCCTGTATGTGGAGGAGCTCCTGTATGTGTATGTATGTGGTGGAGGGGTGGGCCTGGGTTCCCTGGCAAGTTCTGTTCAGACTCTAGGGAAAATGAAGCCTCTGGTTGCAAAGGCCCTCAAGACCATCACGGAGAGTGAGTTTGAAAAGTGTTTTAATTTTGGGTCATACAGGTCTAAAAGTTTAGTTCAGGAAGGTATTTGTGCACTTTTCTGTAAGTGCTGGGGTCAGGACAGAAAAGGGCTTGGGAGTTCTCTTGAGTTTATCCTGGCTTTTGTTCCAGAACTTTCTGTGAGTGGCCTTTTGGTAGTTAGATTTTTGCTTCGCAGTCCTAGAGGATAGCAATGGCAGGAAGATAAGGGTGGAGGGGGTAGCTGTGGGGGCATGAGGAATCAGGAACAAAGGGTAGGAATTTGTAGGAGGTCCTGGGTTCAGACAAAGGGCAGAGTGCAGGAGGTGGCAATGTTGGAGGACCCGTGGTCTGACTGATTTGTGTCTCGGTCGTATGTCTTGGGCATGGATGGTATAGCCAGGGTTTAATTGGGATTGAGTAGGAAAGAGGGATAGATGCTCTCAAGCAGCTTTGTGATGCTGACAGGTGGGCGGGTGGGGGTGTGTATACCAAGACTCTCCCTGCAGAGGGGACCTGACACCTTTGTGAGGATTTTGGTCTGACATTTCACCTTTCCTAGCCTGAGAAGGCTTTGCAAGCTCTCGATCCCTTATAAGCCTTTGGGTTATAAGAGGTCTGTAGGCTTCTCTTCCTTCAGAGAGGGGAGGTCACCAAAGCATGATTTTTAAGGAAGCTGTGCTTGAACTGTATCTCTGGTCCCTGACTTGCTTTCTGCTGTGCCATCAAGCAAACATTGCGTGCTTATAGCCAGAATTCCCTCTTCTGCTGGACAGAATGTGCTGCAGGTGGAGGAGGAATTGAGCCCAGTGGGGATTTTCAGAGTGGAGGCGCTCTCCAGTGTGTCCACTTGGGGAAGTTTGTAGTAGCCAGAGTAGTAAGTGGGAGGTCTCTGTCAGTCTTCAGACTCTGTTCAGGTCAGAAGCTGGGAGGAGGGAGTTGTTCTCTGGGTCAGGCTTGGGGCAGAGTGTTTTGAGAGGAAGGATTTGGGCCTATAGGCCTGTGCTTTTCCCTGGTCACTGCTACAGGGCCCTTGAGTTTTCCCAACAGGCAGCCCAGGGTTGCAGGACAGGCAGGAAGTGAGGCCGTAAGTTTTGTTTGCTGCTAGAGATGGTAGTAGCTGAGGATAGCTCAATAGCCTCATGGTTCCCATTCCCTAGGGCCAGCCAAGTCACGGGATGGTGAGCGCACGGTGTACTGCAACGTGCACAAGCACGAGCCCCTTGTGTTGTTCTGCGAGAGCTGTGACACCCTCACTTGCCGGGACTGCCAGCTCAATGCCCACAAGGACCACCAGTGAGTACTGGGAATGCTGGTGGATGCTACCTCTTCCTTCGAATGTTCAGTACCCAGGCCCATTTTTGTGTGCTCTCAGATACCAGTTCCTGGAAGATGCAGTGAGGAACCAGCGCAAGCTCCTGGCCTCGCTGGTGAAGCGCCTTGGGGACAAGCATGCAACGCTGCAGAAAAATACCAAGGAGGTTCGCAGCTCGTAAGTGTGGAAGCCAGGGCCACAGTTGGGGGCAGGCCTGGGGGAACATCTTCCTGACCTGGTTCACCCTGCCCCCTCCAGGATCCGCCAAGTGTCTGACGTACAGAAGCGTGTGCAGGTGGACGTTAAGATGGCCATCTTGCAGATCATGAAGGAACTGAACAAGCGGGGCCGTGTGCTGGTCAATGATGCCCAGGTATACCCTGTCTGAGCAGGGGAGGGGATTCTGGGTCCCATCTGCTGGCTGCTGACCGCATCTGTGATGGGAGGGAGGGCCTTGGGGAATGGCATCTTCCATTGGCTGTTGATGCCATCTTTGATGTCGTCTTTTTTTCACTGCTGCTCTTCTCTTTACCTGCAGAAGGTGACTGAAGGGCAGCAGGAGCGCCTGGAGCGACAACACTGGACCATGACTAAGATCCAGAAGCACCAGGAACACATCCTGCGCTTTGCCTCCTGGGCTCTGGAGAGTGACAACAACACGGCCCTGCTGCTCTCCAAGAAGCTGGTGTGTGCTGGTGGGCACCCAGGTGGTGGGCTCCAGGCAGGTGCCACTCAGCACCCTGCAGCCATGTTTGCTATGTGTTCATGCACTGCTCCATCTGCAGATCTACTTCCAGCTGCATCGGGCCCTCAAGATGATTGTGGACCCTGTGGAGCCACATGGCGAGATGAAGTTCCAGTGGGACCTTAATGCCTGGACCAAGAGTGCAGAGGCTTTTGGTGTGTCCTTTTCTTAACCTGTTGCATATTGGTACCATTCCAGAAAGTGGGTGTCTTATGCTGATTTTATTTCATTTTTGCAGGGAAGATTGTGGCTGAGCGTCCTGGCACCAACTCAACAGGCCCTACATCCATGGCCCCTCCTAGGGCTCCAGGGCCCTTGAGCAAGCAGGGCTCTGGCAGTAGCCAGGTGAGTTGGGGTGGGGGGGACCCTGGTAGGGGAGGGAGGGGCACGGGGTCCTATGGGACACCTGCCCACTGAGGTCTATCTACTTTGCCCACAGCCCATGGAGGTGCAGGAAGGCTATGGCTTTGGCTCAGGTGAGTACCTTGTAGGTGGGAGAGCTTTAGTGCTTTAGGTCTATCTTTAATCTGCTCTCTTTTTCTTTTCTGAGCAGACGACCCTTACTCAAGTGCAGAGCCGCATGTGTCAGGTGTGAAGCGGTGAGTTTGGCTGTCCTTTGGTGGAGCCAGGTGGGCATAGGGATGGGTGTGCTAACGCCGCGCTGCACCGGCACCCACAGGTCCCGCTCGGGCGAGGGTGAGGTGAGTGGCCTCATGCGCAAGGTGCCACGGGTGAGCCTCGAGCGCTTGGACCTGGATCTCACCGCTGATAGTCAGCCACCAGTTTTCAAGGTCTTCCCAGGGAGCACCACTGAGGATTATAATCTCATCGTTATTGAGCGTGGTGCTGCAGCTGCTGCTGCTGGACAGCCTGGGACTGCTCCACCCGGGGCCCCTGGTGCCCCGCCACTGCCAGGCATGGCCATAGTCAAGGTGAGCCTGCCTCAAGTGATTGTGACTGGGAGATGAACACCTAGGTCTGCACCCCGCCGAACACCTCTTACTACCTCCTTGCAGGAGGAAGAGACAGAGGCTGCCATTGGAGCCCCGCCTACTGCCACTGAGGGCCCTGAGACCAAGCCTGTGCTGATGGCCCTGGCGGAGGGCCCTGGCGCTGAGGGCCCCCGCCTGGCCTCACCCAGTGGCAGCACCAGTTCAGGTCTAGAAGTGGTGGCTCCAGAGGGCACTTCAGCCCCAGCAGGTGGCCCAGGTGCCCTGGACGACAGTGCCACCATCTGCCGTGTCTGCCAGAAGCCAGGCGATCTGGTCATGTGCAACCAGTGCGAGTTCTGCTTCCACCTGGACTGCCACCTGCCTGCCCTGCAGGATGTGCCAGGGTGCGAGGCTGGTGTGGGGACTGTGCAGGGTGGAGGGCTGGGCCAGGTTCTTTGCAGCTCCTCATTCTCCTTCCATCCAGGGAGGAGTGGAGTTGCTCTCTGTGCCATGTGCTGCCCGATATGAAAGAGGAGGATGGCAGCCTGAGCCTGGATGGTGGTGATAGCACCGGTGTGGTGGCCAAGCTCTCGCCAGCCAACCAGCAGGTGAGGGTGGGGGCCTGCTCCCTTGGGAGTTGCTTAGCAACTCTTACCCCGCTGTGGCGCTGATGCTTCTTGTCCTATCCGTAGAAGTGTGAGCGTGTCTTGCTGGCTCTGTTCTGTCATGAGCCCTGCCGGCCCCTGCACCAGCTGGCTACTGACTCCACTTTCTCCCTGGTGAGTCTTGGGACTTAAGGGAGGGTGGGCGGGGGGACTGCCTGGTGTCACCTTCAGCTTGTGGCTGTTGTCTACAGGATCAGCCTGGCGGCACCCTGGACCTAACCCTGATCCGCGCCCGTCTCCAGGAGAAGTTGTCACCCCCTTATAGTTCCCCCCAGGAATTTGCCCAGGATGTGGGCCGCATGTTTAAGCAATTCAATAAGCTGACGGAGGTGAGCTTGGGGCGAATGGGGTTGGGGGTAGGGTGAGGGGAGGTGGGAGGAGGGAGAGCTAGGACCCACCCAGTGCAATCTGCCCGGCTTAGGACAAGGCAGATGTGCAGTCCATCATCGGCCTGCAGCGCTTCTTTGAAACTCGCATGAACGAGGCCTTTGGTGACACCAAGTTCTCAGCTGTGCTGGTGGAGCCCCCGCCGCTGAGCCTGCCTGGTGCTGGCCTGAGTGCCCAGGAGCTTTCCAGTGGTCCTGGTGATGGCCCCTGAGGCTGTGGCTGCTCAGGCCAACCCGGCCTGACTCTGTTCTCTGTCCTGTCCAATCCCCACCCTGCCTCCCCCTGCCCCCAGCCTCCCCCTCTGGTGGCCTGGCTCCTACTTCTTGGTGGCCCCATCCCTCAGCCCCTCACGATATGGTTTTTACTTATGTGGATTTAATAAAAACTTCACCAGTTCCTCACGCCTTTGTCGGTGGGGGCAGTAGTCCTGGGGCCTGGTCTTTGCAATTCCCAGTTGCGGTCCTCTTCAGACATTGTGGTGTTCAGGGAGTAGGGGAGAGCCCCTCTCCTGGGCCCTTCCAATGTGGAGTGTGCCTCAGGTGGGTGGGAGGGTTGCATGGGGCACGTGCTGGAGGGTTTTGGGAGCCCCTGTAGGTGGTAATGCCTAGGCTGCTCTGGGTAGGCAGGGTGTAGCCCCATATACATGCTGTGTGGTGGCCAGTCTTCCTGAGTGCTTCCTGGACTTGGGTGTAACCATTCTCACAATCAGCGCCACAGAGCTGGGTGGGCTGAGGATCCCTGGCAGAAAAGCCCAGACTTCAGGGTATCTGGGAAGCCCACTGTCTTGGAGGTGTTGGGATTGAGAGGCCAAGAAGCTCCTAAACCCTGAACATCCTAGAGAGACTTGACCTGGTAACTGCCACAAACTGGGAAGCAATCCTGTTTTCCTTATTGTATACCAAGTGCGTCTGGCATTTGGGCTTCTGCCATGCATGTCAGTTGCCTTTTTACCAAACCCTGTATGTGAGCTCTGTGCCAAGGGACCCCAGCCTGGCCCGAATCAGGCCAGTCACGCAGGCCTAGGAATTAGTGTCCAATCTTTTATTACAGAAGAAGTACAGTGAAACTGTTGGGCATCCACTGCCCGCCTCCCACCCGGGATGGCATAGGGTGATCAGTCCCTCCTCAGGTTCTTGAGCCGCTCCTCCAGGTCTGCATCGGCATCTACTAGGGCTGAGGCTGCGGCCTCTGCTTTCTTCCCACTGGCAGCCACACTGAGTGAGCCTCCGGTGGAGGGGAGGTCTACAGAGAGTGGGGGTTAGGAGAGCTCCTGTAGAAAGGAATAATGCTGGGAGCAGGGGGGTCAGGGGTTGTGTCTGGACTGTTGGGTGGGGCAGGACCCAAAGTTTGGTGCACTCACTTGACAGCTCATCTGTCAGGCTCAATCCCAGCTCGTCCAGGACCTGGGACACAACAGCGTCACTTGGGAAGAGAGAAGAACTTTATGAGGGCCAGGCATGTGCGAAGACCAGACATCCATCCCCATTCTCCCCACACCTGGTGTCCCCCTAACCTTTCTTCTTCATCTTCCTCATCACCCATGGCATCATCAATGGCATCATTCATCATCTCCTCCTTCATGTCCATGATCTCAGCCTGTCGCTCAAATTCCATCATGATCTTCTGGATCTGAGGCAACTTCAACTGGAAGTAGGGTGTAGGAAGGATTAGTTGGGTATCAGTTGCGGGGAAGAGGGGGGATTAGGAGAGGCGTACCTGTCTGTTCATGGTGCCCATGGCTTTGGTGACCCCCTTCATAGCTTGCGCCATTGAGTTGTTAGACTTCAGTGTCTGGATCTTCAGGGACACAGCCTGGATGTTGGCCCGCATCAACACAAATTTACGCACGTAACGCCGAGTGCGCACCAGGTCTTTTGCCATGATACGCACAGCATCCTGAGGAGTGGACAGAGGTGACGGAGTGAGCTAAGGGAAGATGCTTGCTCCCAATGCACCATTCCAGCTGATGCTCTCAGACATTTTACCTGTGATCCCTGCCCCCTCCCTCTTCCCAACCTCGTTATGCCTCTTGGGTCATCACTCCACAGGCCCCTTTGTACACTACCTCTCTGACGAGCCAGGCTCTTGAAGGAACGCTGGACTCACTGTATATAGGAACCTTTCCCCTCCATATATCTAGAGTCCCTTGACTTACAGAACCTATTCCTGGATTTCGATCCTGGCTGAAGAGTTTGTCTCTCCCTCCATCTCACACAGGC
This sequence comes from Taxidea taxus jeffersonii, assembly GCA_003697995.1. Classification (NCBI taxonomy): domain Eukaryota; kingdom Metazoa; phylum Chordata; class Mammalia; order Carnivora; family Mustelidae; genus Taxidea; species Taxidea taxus. The sequence continues at coordinate 6,205 of RCUC01134680.1, read as the reverse complement.
TCATACTACAAGCACTTTATTCCAAATAGAAATCTGTCCATAGCTCAACTTTAAAAAAAAAAAAAAAAAGATTTTTTTTTTAATTTATTTGTTAGCACGAGCACAGGCAGACAGAGTGGCAGGCAGAGGCAGAGGGAGAAGCAGGCTCCCCGCCAAGCAAGGAGCCCGGTGTGGGACTCGATTCCAGGACGCTGGGATCATGACCTGAGCCGAAGGCAGCTGCCCAACCAACCGAGCCACCCAGGCCTCCCCATAGCTCAACTTTTGACTAATCTAAACGTCTTCCTTGCCTTGCCTATCCTGGGAAATGGAACCTCTTCAACCCACCTCCTTAGATTCAAACTCCGTCACAGGCTCCGCTCCTTACTGATTCAGGCTGTCTCTATGTCTTTTACTGACCTCCATGTCACAGTGAATTCCAGGCCACATCTCCCTTGCATTAAACGCTTTGACTCAGCTCCCATTGTAGCCCATGATTTCAAAAGGCCTACTGTGTAGTCTGAACTCACCTATCACTGCCTTAGGGAACATCTGCTGCCTCATCTGTTTGACATTTTGGTTGCTTAGATCTTCACAGGCTCATTCTCTTCATATCACCTAGAAGGCAGCCTTTCTGGATACCCAAAATATCCGCTCACCCTTAACTTCTCTCAAAGCACCTGTTGGTATCCTGTCATGTTCCATTGTTATAGTAGTACCTGACGAACCCACAGCACCTAACCCCGTGTCCCAGCCTGTTCCCAACTGAGCTCACCATCTGGCCCTGCTTGGCCATCTTCTTGATGTCTGCGATGATTTTCTTCTCCTGGGTCTCTAGCTTCTGTCGCTCACGGTCCAACTCTCGCATGGCACGGTTCAGGGCTCGCTGATTCTGCCTCAGCAGCTCCTCTGGTGTCTTCCGGCGCCCAAATAACAAATCCATGGTAGCAGGAGCCCACCAGTGGACCTGTGACAAGTGTGAAGCCTAGGTACAAAGTGGTGTGGGGCCCACAAAAAGGGCAAGAAGCAGAGCCCGGGTCACAATGTGTATTTGGGGGGTTAGTAGGGGGAACTTGCAAAATGCGAAGGGGTAAGCAGGAAGAGGAAAAGGTTAATGGAAAGCCCAAAACTAGCCTGGAACACTGAAGTAGCCCCACTGGTAAAAGTGGGGCCAGGAAAATCTGAAAGTCATCTGCCACCCCAGCCCTTCATCATAGTGTCCCAAAGGAGGTTCAAGGCGTCAACCTCTCCAGGCCATAGTAAGGCCCTGGAGTCTGATGGACTAAGAATGGAAGTGGTTGTGTGAAGGTGCACTGGGGACATCTGGAATCTGAGTGCAAGGATAGGGCAAACGTGGGGGCCCGACGGGATAGCAAGGTAGGTGGAGGGTCTGAGTGCCAAGAACAAAGTGGATATAGGGGTTCTGAAGCTGAGAACATATGAATTAGCATTCGGATTGGGGGGAGGCCTGAATGGGGAGGGAACCTCGGTGCGAATAATATGGTTGTGGGGGCACTGGAGCACCCGGTACGCTAAGGACATGATGGGTGCTGGGGGGCTCTGAGGATCTGTAAGAATCTGGGGTCCTCAGGGTCCCCTGTACCCCTGGAACGGGATAATGGGCGATGGGGCACCTTGTTCATCCAGGACAGAACCTGGGGGGCGTTGGGTGAGGCCCGCACACCGAGAGCAATGTGCCTCGATGATGAGGCTAGGGTCCCGTGGATGGGCGAGGCAGTCGACACCCCGGCGTCGAGGCCCTCGTACGCCGCCGCCCACGCACCCACCCGGGACCCGCGGCCCAGCAGGGGCCACTCACCGGAGCTGGGACGGAATCCGCTTCCGCTTCCGGGTTACGCTCCTCTCACTCGGCTTTCAGGCGTCCCCACCAACGATAGCCCCTCGGTTCTTTCTGCCGTCGCCGCCGTTTCCGGAAGAAACGGTCTGACGTCACAGGCTCCACCGGCACCCAGAGCGATGGGCGGGGATAAGAACGCGCATGCGCAACATGGCCGGCATCCCGGCGCACGCGCACCACCTTCCGTCTCTCGGGTCTGCCTGAGGGTGTTCCACAGGTTCCAGCTGAGCCAGTCAGTCCTGGGACCCTAGTCCCGCTAGCTTTATGCATCTTTTCTTTTCTTTTTTTTTTTTAAGATTTTATTTATTTATTTGACAGAGAGAGAGAGGGAGAAGCAGGCTTCCCACTGTGCAGATAGCCCGATGCAGGGCTCCATCCCAGGACTCTGGGATCATTACCTGAGCTGAAAGCAGAGGCTTTAACCCACTGAGCCACCCAGGCGCCCCTTGGGTTGATGCGTCTTCGAACGCCTTCCATCCAGCCACCCTAGAGGTCCCGCATCCCACCACCACACCCACTAGAGGGCCCAGCTCATCCGACAGACCCCGACAGACCCCAACGTTTCCCTAATGTTTCTGGATCTCAGACATCTGGTAGCACCAGGGAAGGTTCTTGGTGTGCCCACTCATGGCAGGAGGGGGGCAGAGCTGGAGATGGCACGGACTTTCTTCTATACTGCCTTACCAAGCACGAAGTGAGTGGTTACTGTTTCTGCCCCTCGCTGGTCATAGACTGGGATTCATCCCACGCAGCCTGAGGCTTGGGATGTTGTCTCCCATTACCTCCCAGGCTGTTTCAGGCACTGGGGAGCTTGCTGAGGGGTGCTCCAGTACCACTTGTACCACACATCTCCCACCACTCTTGCTGCAAGAGCTCTGGCGGACATCACCTGTCCCTCCCACCCCCACAGAAGGAAGAGACAGAGGCCATGCAGTAACATTCCCCTTTAATAGCCTGGTGGGACCTCCAGTGGTGGAGGGGTGGGGTGCCCGAGCCCCAGCCACCCAGTCCCCTTAGCCACCCACCCCAGAGCCCAGAGTGGGGGGCTGGATAGCACCCAGCTGGGGGCTAGACAAGCCAATTCATTTCCCATCGCTGAGCGGGTCGGGGGAAGCAGCGCCGACCTTAATCACATGGTGGTTAAAAAAAAATAACTAGGAGCAGGTGGCAGGGAGGGGAGGCAAGGCCAGGGCATGGGATTCCCCCACCGGCCACCCCATGCCCCCCACCTGTGGCCCCCAATAAATATTTGCAGGGGACGCCGGGGCTGGTGGCCCTGGCAGGGGTGGATGTACGCCAACCCTATTTCAGGCAGCGCTCGAAGTAGGTGGAGCCGATATAGCCACCCCGCATGGAGCGCTGCACATTCTGCTCAAACAGCCGCCGGTTGTTCTGCAGGACCTCGGCGGCCTCCTTGTTCAGTGGGTCTTCGGGGTTGGGCTCCTGTGGCCGGTATGGGTGGGGGTCAACAGGCCCTAAGAGCAGAGAGGGCCAACCTTCCCCAGCCTCACCCACCCACCCCTACTCACCAAGAAGAGATACTGCAGGCCATAAATTATGGAGTTTATCGTAAGGACTGGCTTCCAGTCCTCTCTGTAGACAGAGAATCAGGGTCAGGGGCTGGTGAGTGGATTGCCAACCATAGAGCCTGCTGGGACTGAACAGGTCAGGCCCAGGGCACAGGACGGTGTGTATGTGAGAAGCTAGGAGGAGAGCACACAGCAGGATAGGCCAGGGAGAAGGCTAAGGTCGAGACTTAAGGAAGAAAATGTGGAGATGAAAAGATAGAAAACCACAAACCACAAGAGGGAGGGAAAGGCAGGGCCCTCACCTGAGGATGTTGAGGCAGACGTTGCCCTCGAGGTCAATGTTGGGATGATAGACCATCGTCTCACACTTCACCTTGGGGGGATCATGTGGGTAACCCTGGCCCACCTGGCTCCAAGAAGAGAGAGAAGATAGAGAGGCGCCCTAGCAGTGCCTGGCTGGGGCAGGCCTCAGCTGTTGCCTCTATCCCTCTATCCCTGCACATCCGGGACTCACCTTAAAACTGAACACAAACTTCCCACTCTTGTAGAAGCCCTGTGAGGAGAAAGAGAAAAAAAGTCTTAGAACACCATCCCGAAGGGCCTGGCAGGTAAACAAGGTCTCCTAATTCCAGGTGTTCCCCCGCCCAGCCCCCTGGCCCATGCCTGGGAGTCCAGCTGAGTGTGCCCTTACCTCATCAGGACAGATAACCAGCTTGAAGTTGAGAAGATCGTCTGGATCTGAGAAGCTGATGTCACACGTCTTGGGCAGGTTTAGCTCGTTGATGTCTGGGTTTGCAAGGCAGAGAAGCAGAACAAGGACAAAGGGAGAGAGCACTCAGAGCAGGTGCAGGTGCCAGCACAGCACCCGTGCCTCCTCTAGGATCCTCAAGGCTCTGTCCTGGCTGTGCCCCACAGCCCCAATCCTCTCCCCGCTCTTTCTGCTTCCTAGTCTCCAGGTAGACTCTTCTAGGTCCACAGCACGCCTCAAACGTGCATTTTCAACTGTGGCTATGCTGTATCTCCTGGTCCAGGGTAAGTTCCAACTCTTTTGAGTCCATAGCCTCAAGTCTCAGCATCCAACATCTGGGTACCCAGCTCCAAATGCCCCTACCCCTGTGTGGCCCCCAGGAGCCTCCAACGACCCCAAACACCAGGATCCTCGGCCATACCTCCATTTTCTAGTGGACATGCTGGTCCCCTCCTGTCCATGCAAACTCAAGGACCCTGCCCCCCATCATCTCCTCACCAATCCTGTCCCCACTGATCCTCCTCTTCTCTGGCTGTCACCCTAAATTCAGGGACCCATCCGACCCTCAGATACGAGTTCCCATTCCTGTACCCCTCTAAGCAGCCTCTAAGATTCCCAGCACCTCCAGCATAATAGTCGAAATTCAGTCCTACTCCCATCTCCAATCCCTGGCACACACTGTTCTTCCTTCCTCCACGTGTCACCCCAAACCCTAACTTGCCATGTGACCCCCCCAGACCCACAAATCGCAGTGCCCAAAACTGACTACACTCCATCTCACTTTCAGAGTCCCCCAAACCCCAACACACTTCACTAAATCCTCTCCGACTCCTATCCCCAGTCCTTAGCCCCCCATCCAATCTCCTCTGCCTATCATCCATGTTCCTGTCTGACCCCCAGACTCTGTGGAGTCTCCAGCTTCCTACTCGCTCTCCACTGCCTAACTCTCCGATTCTCGGTCACTAATGGAAGGCGTCTGGCTTTCCGGGTATCCTAAGTGCCCCACATTCGGCCCCTATCTTTGACCCCCCTCCCCCGTGACTGCATTACTCACTCCTGATCTCCCATCACACCGCCCCCCGGTGACTGCATTATCCCACTCCTGACTCCTACATCACCTCACCCCAGGCGCTGACCTCCGACCCCCACCCCCATCCTCCGACCCCCTACCCTTCTGGATCCGCAGCTGCGCAGCCGACGCCTTCTTGCTGCTGCCCTTGGTGCCGCCCGCCGACTCCTCCTCCTTCTTCTGCTGCTTCAGCGAGAACAGCTTGATCATCCTGCCGCCGCCGCCGCTGCCGCCGCTGCGGGGCCCGGGACCCCGGCCACCCGGCCCCCTGCCGCCGCCCGCGCCGCCTCCGCCACTCGAACCCGCCTTCGCGGCCTCCTCCGCTGCTGCTGCTGCCCGCCCGGCCTGCCGCGCCGCTCCGCGCCCACCGCGCGGCCCGCGTCGGCTCCCGTAGTCCGGCTCCGGCCTGGCCCGGCGCCTCGGGCTCGCTCGGCGGCGCTCGGGCCGACTCGGCTGTTCTCGGACGTGCTCGGCCCCGCCCCCACCCGGCCGCTCCCTCCTCCCCCTCGCCCGCTTAGTTCCCCTGAGGCTCAGCTGCGACCGCGCCGCCTGTCGGTTCACTCGCTCCCACCGCGAGGGGGTGCGGCTCGAGGGGAAGGAGGAGGCGGCGGCCGCGGTGGCGGCTGCCGTGTACTGGAAGAGGCTCGGCTTCCGCGGCAGCAGCAGCTTCGGCGCGGAGGTCCGCAACGGCCTCGGGCGCCCCACCGCTTCGGATATTTCCGCCGCTTGCCCACTTCGGCTCTTCTCGCCCGGCCTGCGCTCTGCGCCTGCGCAGCCGCCGCCGCTGCCACCGCTGCTGCCACCGCCGCCCAGCGTTGCTCCGCGATAGGTCTTGATATTCGGACTCGTTCGGCTGGGCTCGGGTATTTCCGTTCGTGCAGGCCGTACGGCGGTCATTTCCGGGGACGCTCGCGGGTCCACGCATGGGCGGTGTCGCCGCCATCTTTAAGTAGGGCAGATGCAGGTTCCTTGGCTCGCAGTCCGCTTGTGCAGACTGCGGCGTGGGTGGGTCCTACGAGGTC
>RCUC01134679.1:0-101567 GCA_003697995.1 Taxidea taxus jeffersonii | reverse complement strand
TTTTTGATTGCACCTCATTAATAGCTTTTTTTATTTCAACTTGATTAGACTTTAGTTCTTTTATTTCTCCAGAAAGGTCTTTTATTTCTCCTGACAGGGTTTCTCTAATACCTTTCCATACCTTTTTCGAGCCCGGCTAGAACCTTGAGAATCATCATCCTGAATTCCATATCTGACATATTACCAATGTCTGTATTGATTAGGTCCCTAGCCTTCGGTCCTGTCTCCTGCTCTTTTTTTTTGTGGTGAGTTTTTCCACCTTGTCATTTTGTCCAGATAAGAATCCGCTGTTCTCCTTGTTAAGTGAACTTGGTCTTGGCTGGATTTCTTTGATCTTCTGGGGGAGGGGCCTGTTGTAGTGATTCTCAGGTGTCTTTGCCCCAGGCAGAGTTGCACTGCCCTTACCAGGGGCCGGGCTAAGTAATCCTCTCAGGTTCGCTTTCAGGAGCTTTTGTTCCCTGAATGCTTTCCGTAGAGTTCCGGAGGACGGGAATGACAATGGTGGCCTCCCAATCTCTGGTTCAGAGGAGCCAAGAGCTAGGGGCCCCAGTTTTCAGTGGGCCTTCATAGAAAAGCGTTTAATCCCTCCGGTCTCCCTAGCCCCCGTTTGTGCCCGGAGACTGCGCTCAGAGAAAATGGTGCGTAAGCAGTCCCGTCTCACTGGCTTCTGGGAGCACTCCGAGCTCACCCAGCCTGTGACCAAGCGCCTCTGTCTCTGGCAGAGTCCCACCAGGAGTCTCCAAACCCCGTGGATCCCTGAGCTCTCCTGGGTCGGAGTCTCCCCGGATCCTGTGGGGACCCCTCGCACAGAGCACCGGCCCGTGCCACAGAGGACCGGTCCGTGTCACAGACCACTAGGAAACCTCGGCTCTGTCTCCGCAGCCGGCTTCCCCGCTCTAATACCTGTGAGCTCTGTGACACTCAAACACCCCCGATCTTTCTGTGACCCCGCGGGACCTGAGTCCACGTTGTCCCCGTTAGGTCTTCACCCCAGTTTAGCCTCTGGAGCGATGTCCCTCCATGGAGCAGACTTTTAAAAGTCCTGATTTTGTGCTCCGCCACTTGTTGGGAGCCGGCCCCTCCCCCTGGGGTCTATCTTCCCGTCGCGTTGGATTCACTTCTCCGCTGGTCCTACCTTTCAGAAAGTGGTCGATTTTCTGTTTCTAGAATTGTTGTTTTTCTTCTCCCCGATCTCCTGTTGGATTTGTAGGTGTTCGGAATGGTTTGATAGGCTATCTAGCTGATCTCCTGCTGGCTGATATCGTCTCAGCCTGCTACTTCTCCGCCATCTTGACTCCTCCCCCAAAAGTCGACTCTCTGGAGATTTACCACAAAAGTGTTATATGCTGAGACAGGAAGTCATCTCCGGATTCCAGTTTCTAAGTTGCTGCCCTGATGATTTTTAATTACTTTGTTATGAGTGGAGAGTCAGTGAGCAGAGGCACAGAAAACAACCTCACTTACTTCCCAGCACCCTCATGCACTGACTCAATGCCTGTGAGGGGACATGATCCTCAAGAAAGCTGATGAGACCTGAGTTGCTTCACCTTCTGCTTCTACCTGAATGCTGTCCCTTATGGAATTTGGGGTCCATATTCCCTGGACCTCTGTTGTCTGATCTATAAAATGAGGTGGTTTAACCATCAAAATTATGGGACTGATTTCTGTATTAAGGTAATATTATGCAAATAACATATTACGATATTTACTACCTTCATATCAATTTAGTCAAATTCTTGAAAACCCTCTGCTCCTATATGTATGTGAGAAAAGAAGCTCTTCCTGGAGGAAGCTGAATTAAAGTCATTTTCAACTGAAAATTCAAAGTTCAATTACAGCTTAATCACATTGGTAAAAATAATTAATGAAAGGAAGTCTAAATAATCTGAAGAAAATTTGTCCCTCAGATTCATTAACCCCTAGTCTTTTCAGAATCCCTGAGCTCCTATTTTTGCAGTAGAAGATACGTGTATATATATATACACATACACATATATGTATATGTGTATGTATGTACACACATACATATATGTATATTTAAAGGTTTTATTTATTTATTTGACAGAGAGATAGAGAGCACAAGTAAGCAGAGCAACAGGCAGAGGGAGAGAGAGAAGCAGCCACTCTGCTAAGCAGGGAGCCTGATGCAGGTCTCCATTCCAGGACCCCGGAATAATGACCCGAGCCGAAGGCAGCCGCTTAACCAACTGAGCCACCCAGGTGCCCCAATTTGTATATATTTTTAAATATTTTATTTATTTGACAGAAAAGAGAGAGAGAGAGAAGAGGAGCAGAGAGTGAGGGACGAGCAGACTCTGCACTGAATACAGAGCCCAACACAGGGCTGGATCCCATGACTCTGAGATCAATACTTGAGCCAAAATCAAGAGCCTGACGATTAATTGACTGAGCTACCCAGGCACCCTAGAAAATTTATGTTTAAGGTATGCCTTCCTGTGAAGGAGTCCAGCAGCTCCACCCTCTACAAAGGGCTGAGTCAATGCTAAGACCTCCCTCATGTTCGGGAGAGGGTGGAGGTAGAAGGAGCAGAAATTTACTTTTGTTCTGTTTTGGGGATGTTCCTTCATTTGTCTCCCCCATTCCTAATACAGTTGAATGCTTACCTCTTGTTATAACCTTTCAGTGCCTGAATCCACTAAGGACTGACTTTATTACCTGACCATTACAGTTTAATTAGAGAGAAATTAGCTAAATATTGAAGGCATTCTCAAAGAAGTATCTCAAGTCGATGTAAATCTGTTTTCAATATGGTTCTACATATTCTGCTTTTGAGGTATGGCCGGAAGGACAGTGGCCTTGTGCGTGGAGCAAAAACCCTATTGCAGTGGTGGTGGGGGAGGGGAGGGTAAATCCACTTTATAGTCCTTCCCTTCCCTTTTCATCTTGGCTGAGGTGAGTTTCACTGAGGACACTTTGTCCACACACAACAAAGGCAAACCAGCCAGAGGCCAGCCAATCCTCCTGTCCTAAGTAAACATTTGCTAAATAAATGGTTATTTAAATGTCTGATCTATAAAAACACTGAAAGCATCTTGTGAGAATGTACAGCACTGAGTAGTGGCATCTCTGTTAAGTCTGTTGATGTGAGACTGATAATTTCACTATTAGAGAGGGGATCACATTACCTCAGGCCTATGAGATTTTGCATAGATGTGTGCTCAAAATGTCCTGATGATTTGGAGTCAATTCATGTGCTTTCATATCTGGTGTGGAAGAGACACAATAAGTTTACAACAACATCATGTTATCAAATTAGTGCTGAATAAATTCTAAGAACATCTTCAGAATCATGATTTTCATGGTTACATTATCATGATCAGCTACTCACACATACTAATATTGTGGGAAAAGTGATACGTTTTACCTCAAAGTCACCCTGTGAAAATCATAATTCTAAAAATTGCCTTGCACACCTGGAAATCCATGTTGACTATTTTTTGTTAGGGGCTCTTTATGTTCAGCCCCCCAAAATAGACTCAAGGACACAGCTTGGGGCAGAGGAAAGGGCACAAATTTGGAGAGGTCACCTCTGAACATTGGGATCAAGATAGTTTTTTCTTTCTTTTTTTTTTTTAAAGATTCATTTATTTATTTGACAGACAGAGATCACAACCAGGCAGAGAGGCAGGCAGAGAGAAAGGAAGGGAAGCAGGCCCCCCGCCGAGCAGAGATCCCGATGCAGGGCTCGATCCCAGGAGCCTGGAATCATGACCCGAGCCGAAGGCAGAGGCTTTAACCCACCAAGCCACCCAGACGCCCCCAAGATAGTTTTTTCTATGTCATTTCTGTATTCCCCAAACTATCTCAGAATCCTTAAATTGCTTCTGAATTTTATTTTATTTTATTTACTTGGTTTTTGCCTGGTTTTCTTTTTATAATTTAAATTCAATTAGCCAAAGTATATTTATTTTATATACAATTCACACATTTCATAATATTAAAAATCACTGCATATTATTGAGCACTTAGAGACAACATATGAAATTTGATGGTTAGGCCTAAAACTGGCTCTTAGTGACCTTTCTCCCCTGTTCTCACTCTCTTCTTCTTTTACAAAACCAAACCTTGTTTTCTCTCCTGAATTCCATTGAGTGCCTGCCAAATTCATCCTGGAGAGCTCAGAGTAACTTCTTGAGCTGAATGTGTCTTTTTCTCTGTGTAGGGCAGATACCAAGTACTATAGAGAGTGGCAAAAATACTCAGTCTTCTTGTTAACACTGTACTGTAACTTCCTTGCTTTCTTTATGGCTTTTTTATCCACATTCAGATGCATGAATGCAATCAGTTGGTGAGAAAGGTTGTTGGCACTTTTGTTATCTGAAAACATAATCTGCTAGCTTTTATGGAAGGTTGCTGGAAAATCAGACTCACACAGTCTTTACCTGGAGACTGAGAAGAAGATAGAGTTTCAACTAGAAGTCTGTGTCCCCTTCTTTGGGTGCATGGATTTCTCCCTACTCAAAGGAAATGAATGGATGTTGAGGGGGGCATAAAGTGTGGAATCAATTGAATGCCTTCTGTTTCCCATCAGGATAGACTCTCCACATTTCTCTACCCAGCTCTGGGCTCCAGGAGCTAACTCATATGGATTACAGTAATGGGCACCTTTGCTCTGAATTCCATTGAATGTCAGCCAGTGAGAGTTGGAAGTTCAAAGGAAGCATAATCTTGTCACTTGACAAAACCATTCATTCCTTGGGCCCTAGATTTCTAAGCCTATAGATCCAGGGTCCTGAGAGAAAGGAACAAATTTCTCCAGTGTGTTAATTGGTATGAAAGGAAATGGCCATTCCCTCCTGCACCTCTCGTTTGCTGAGCATAAACATCTGACTCTGGAATAGATGGCACCATGCGTTGGCCTGGAGGAAGGATGCAGCCAATCCAAGGCCATCTGTCAGGGTAGGAACCCTGAGCTCATTCTGCTCCCATTCCCAGTTTCCTCCCAATGCTGCCATTGGCTGCTCTTAAGCAGCCACCAGAGGATATGAAGACCATGGATGGGGGGTCAACCTCATAACATCTGGGGCAAGGTAAAGAGAGTTGGACAGTCCATCTACAGGATCAAAAGGAAGAAACCAAATGATAAAATAAGTGTGTTATGTTTTCCACCAAATTAGTAAAATAATTTGGAGAGTAGAGGGAAGATTAAATCTAGTTCCTTTCATTTCACTTTCCACAAAGGTCCCATCTCTAACAGAACAGGATGTGCCCTATACATTCAGTAACAAAAAGGGAAACAGGACAAGTGTTGAGAGATTATAATTAAATTCTGTGCTTTTCTAGTTGATAAACTTTGTAGAGAGCATGATGCAGTTTACTTGTAATACTGTTTTGTTCTTTAGTTAAATCAGGGCTTCTCTGGTATTTGTCTCCTGTTTAAGTAAGTCACTGACACCTAAGTAGAATAAAATAAATAGATCTCTGTGTAGATAAATGATTATAATACTCTATGAGCCAATACTGCGATTAACACAATTCTGTGTTCTTGATGTTCTTTAATACAACAAACAAGTGTACAGTAGTGACACAATCCAAAATCTTATTAAAAGAGACTAGAGAAATGCCTGCCACTTTCATGTCAACTAAAATCCAGCCTCTCATGTTTGTTACAATTGGTCTCTTTTCTGACCTTCCTTAATCTGCTTTCTTCCTTAATCTGACCTATGAGTCATCACTTAACTGTTTCAATCACAAACTGATCATTCCTACTTACTGTAGTTCTGTTGCCTTTTTTTAAATTCCTAAATTAAAGTTACAGAGTAATTACCAAAAATCTGCAGTTATATTCTGAAAGTGGTAGAATTGGCATTTACAGTCCATGGGTCCACAGATTTGTTGGATTGTTTTTCTTTGCTCAGCCAAAGAAAAAGGATCCATTAGTTTATATGGATAGAATTGAAAGAATAGTCATTCTTTCAATGAGCTCAGTTTAATTAGAAAATAAATAGGGCGGCCTGGGGGGCTCAGTGGGTTAAGCCTCTGTCTTAGGCTTGAGTCATGATCTCAGGATCCTGGGATCAAGCCCCACATCGGGCTCTCTGCTGGGCAGGGAGCCTGCTTCCCCCTCTCTCTCTGTAAGGGCCTATTTAGCCAGAGTGACTCCATCTTGGTTAAATAGCCATTTTGTTGTTTGTGCAGTAAACTTAAATTGACCCTGTCCCCAGAGAAATTTACTTAGAAGCAAGTCTAGGACACCAGTAAAATATGGTCGGCTAGTTCCTGACAACAGAGCCCAGAATACAAGGACGAGTCAGGCCAGATGGAGACATCTAATCAGTACAAAGCACTGTTTGTAACAGTAAGAAAGTCTTGCCCAAACCAAAATAACTTCATCTTGGGAAGGACGACCATCTTATTACTCACACTGAATATGTTAGCTGATTAAGCCTTCCCAGAAAGTACTGTTTGTAACAGTTCCTGGTATGGGATAATCTTAAATAACAAATCACCAGACCAGATGAAACTAGCCAATAAGCAAGAGACACACAAACCCAGTGGGTTGAGATACCAAGATATGGGTTGCAGTATTACCCAATAAAAGGTAGCCTTTAAGATGGGGAGGGGTTGCTCTCTTTGGAGGAGGCCCTAACCAGTCAGACGATTCTTGAGCCTGTAAGCTGGGGGTGGTCGCTGTCTTCAGAGGTGGCCCTGACCGATCAGTCTGACTTCTAAGGCTTGGCATAGAATAAAGCTTTGCATAACTTTAACTTTGTTTCAGTCTCATTCCCCTGGCCGATCAATCCGACTTCTAATACTTGGCATAAAATAAAGCTTTAAATAACTTTCACCTTGTCTCAGTCTCGTTCCTTTGATAATGGACCTAACACTCTCTGCCTGCCTCTCTGCCTACTTGTGATCTCTCTCAAATAAATACATAAAATCTTTTAAAAAAGAAAATAAACATAATGTAATATTTTGATAAGAATATAATAGCTATTTTTAATGAAAACTCCTCATATACTAGGTTCTGTATATAATAATAGCTATTTTTAATGAAAACTCCTTCTGTTCTAGGTACCGTATTATGTACTTTATGTACTTCTTGTTATTCAATTCCTTGGAATTAGAAGAAAGAAGAAAGGGAGTCTGATGGCTATCAATTGTACCGCCACAAATGTCATTCCAAACATGTCCAGAAATGTCTGGTTTGACATAATTTCCTATTGTTGACTTCCTGTTTAAAGACTATGTATGTTGAGATGGCATGATTATCTCCGAGTAAAGCAAGGTGCCCAGAGATATTAAGTAATTGCGAAAAGCTCAAGCTGAAGGTGCTGGAAATGAACAAAAAAATTTCATAAATACTTAGTTCCATTGGCTCCCAAATAACATGCTAGTTGTTATGTCTATCTAAGAAATCATGCAATCATCATAAAAATTCAGCAAATAAATTCATTTCACAGAAGAAAGAATTGATGCTTAGAGAAGAACAGAAATGTTTCCAACAAATAAGCCATATTGTCTCAGTGCACTATTGGATCACTTTGAATGTCCTTAGTGTTTGTCAACTTTAGAAGTCTAAACCAGAGGAAACTATTTCAAATTGGTAAGTTTAGTGCCCTCCTCCAATATCAGAATGAGGAAGAGATGACATTTATAAGTTATCAGAAATAATGACATTCCCCTCCCCTGCAAAACACCAGGAGTTGCAGCCTGTTTGTTGTAACCAGTGTGCCCTGCTGGAGGTGCCTATGTGAAAGGGCACAGTGGGGACCAAAATCCATCCCATGCCCATTCCCCCTATGCCTCGAGTGGGGCTGCCTCGGGCTGGAGAAAAAGGGCCTTTTTCTAATTTTTCTGCTGGACGTGTGCCCTGTTTTAATTTAATCTGTTACTACAGAGACCTTGTTCAGGAGGTAGTAACCACATAGTTTTCTAGACACAATACAGGATTTTTTGTTTTAAGATTTTATTCATTTATTTGAGAGAGAGCATGAGAAGGGGGAGATTCAGAGGGAGAAGCAGACTCCCTGCCAAGCAGGGAGCCCGATGCGGGGCACAATCCCAGGACTCCAGGATCATGACCTGACCTGAAGGCAGTTGCTTAACCAACTGAGCCACCCGGTGCCCACAATACAAGATTTTTAAAAACTTAATCCATGAAGCTTCCTGACAACTAGTCTACAAAAACAATTGTCAAAAACCAATGAAAATATTATTGCTCGAGTCTAGAAAACAAATTTTACATTTCAGAGCCTTGAGAGAAACTGACAGTCATTTGATATGCAGCAAAACAACAACAGTCAGTCCTCTTAGCTGTAGTCCACTGGCCTTTTTGTCTATTGCCCCTACCTCTTCAACATTCTACTGCCCCATGTGTATCACTTCACAGATGTATTTATTGGAAAGGAGGGAAAACAGGGAAGCTCCCTCAGGAGGGAAATCCAGCCATGGATTCCTCTCTTTTCTCCTCAGGAAGGACCCAACCCAAGCAAGAGTTCGTATTGGCTCCACGGAGACATATATAAGTATTAAGCAGAAACTCTTTATATTATAACTAGTATTGGTCCATTTTAAAACTAAAGAAATTAGAGCTCAAAGAATTTAGGCTTACTGTTCATCCAAAGGCAGTAAGTCTGTGCTTTCTGAACTGGACTGATGGGCCCTGAAATGTTTAAGATTGAAATTCAGTAAGTGAATGCTAGGGGATCTGATGAATTAGGATTAGAGCAAGGCCCTTTTGCTGGGAGATGTGGGGAATTTAGTGCCAGCATGATGTCATCAGAAAATAGAGCTCGGAATTTACTGAAGCTGTTAGATGGGCTGTCATACTGCGCAAACTTTGATTCTCCTTGTGAAAGAGAGAGAGCCTGGACCAGAAGAGCTAATCTATGTGTGTATCTGTGTGTATAAGTTCTCTCTCAGTGTCCTCACATCTGAGCACATGTTAGCTCCTGTAACCCACATCACCTAAATGTTCTGTTCCATTATTATCACCAAGCAGAGCTGACCCCTGAGGTTAAGCGTAGTACTAAAGGGTCGGTGACTGGTCCAGGTCATATAGCTGGTACAGGGTGAGGTGGCAGAGTAGGGGAGGGTCCCAGATCAGCTGGCTCTCTTTAACTATTGCACTAAACCACTTCTTCACTGCAGGACAATACAAGGCACAAGACAGTGTCCTCTGCAGCAGAGACAGACTGATATTGAACATTAACTGACACAAATTATTTTATGTGCTGGAGTCCATGGGCAAGACTAGAGTGATTAGGCGTCTTCAGAGAATAAGTGAAATGCCAGTAAATTATCCACTGACTTTTCAATAGGAAGCAGAGAAGACCCTTATTTTCTATTTCTAAAGTAAAATCTAGAGTGGGTTTCTTGTGGAAATATACATATCTCCTTGCATCTTTCTTATATGAACTATTCACCTTCGTGATAAATTCCCCTAAGAACATCAACATATTCATTTTCTCCACCCCTTATTTCAAGGCCTCTCGGTCTACTGTTCAACATTGCGATCTATTGGGAGAAAGAGGAATTTGCCAGCCAGGCAGATACAAGAGATGGAATTAGATATATGATCCTTCAGTCCTTCTCCCACCTCGTGTAAACTCATATTCTATGGTTTTCATTTTAACCCACAATATTTATGACCATGACAGTTTCTCACTGGGGAGACCATTGGCTTCTTGAGGAGGGAGAGAAATTTTAAGTTGCTATATTTTCATGAAAGCAAATTGGAGGCTGGAACCTGAGTAGAACACACTGAACAGGAGAAGACAAACCATTTCCAAAAGGAATGCATGGAAAGTGTGGATTCCACTTCTCAAGAAATTTTTCTGCATTACTATTTTGTTTCTTAAAATATCTTTGCTCAACATGTTATCTCATGTCACATACAGAAGAGCACTGTGGAGTCATAATATAGTATCTTCAGAGAAACAGACCTCAGAAGATTAAAGTTATATCAGCTTTTCTATATGAGCCCTAGAAAAATTGGTGAAAAATTTAATGATAAACAAATGGAAAGAGGTAAATAATTTATGTTGCTTTCAAATGATGGAATATATGAAGCCATTAAAAATGACATTTTTAAGATTTATTAATAAAAGTAAAGATGTTTCCATTCAAATATCAAAAAACAATATAAAATTCAAATGAGTATTCTTTAAATCTCAGGTATGTAAAAGTCTCTCTTGGTATAAGAAATGAAACAAAATGAAAAAAAAAACATTCGATTTTTAAGACTTTCTCCATGACAAAGAGGAATGGTTATTTTCTTCCTTATTATACAAGAATTTTTACAATGAAAATATTATTTCACAAGGTCAGTTTTTCTTGTTTTTCAATTATGATAAAGATAGGACTTGAAAACATCAGAAAGGACATATTATTGCTATGCACAGCATATATTTTATGTTTTTTTAAAAGATTTTATTTATTTATTTGACACAGAGAGAGATCACAAGTAGGCAGAGAGGCAGGCAGAGAGAGAGAGAGGGAAACAGGCTCCTTGCCGAGCAGAGAACCCGATGCAGGACTCGATCCCAGGACCCCGAGATCATGACCTGAGCCAAAGGCAGACGCTTAACCCTCTGAGCCACCCAGGTGTCCCAATGTTTATTATCATTTGTCAGGAACCTATACTTTATGTTCATTCTCATATGTGACTTTCTCAAATTTTGAAAAGATATTTATTTTGGCAATTATGATTGTAGAAACTGAGACAAAGAGATTAAATAACTCAGTCCACATCCAAAGGGTGAAGTAGCATAGGAGGATGCTGATCTTTGTAGGTCATAAATAATGATATTCACAAAAATTTTTTAAGGACCTGAAAATTTTTCAAACTAGAAAGTTAACTAAATGGGTTAAGTGGTAAAGAGGGTGTTTAATTAATTCTGGCACATAAAAATAATATTCTTATTGATTATATAAGACCTGAAATATTGCTCACAATAATAAGTTAACAAAAATCAGAGACTATAAGGCCAAATATGCAAATGTCACTTAAAAAGTACATTTATATATAAAATACCAAACAATTCTATTTGTATTCATAAACACAAGAGAAGTACAAAGTAACAGTAAATGATGGGTGCCTTGTAGTATCATTTTTATATTTCATTTTACTTAGATTTTGTTTGTGGAACTGCTGTTACTTACAAAATTTCCCATGTTTATAGGCTCTGTGTGTTTGCATAGGTCACTTCTCTCTGCCACTGTCCTCATCTGTGAAATGTAGATTAATAACAACAACTGTATCATGGGGCTATGGAGAGGATGAAATAAAATAATGCCAGAAAATGTTTAGAACATTGCCTGACAAATAGCAAGTCCCCAAGAGACATTATTAATTATAATTAATTATAATTATTAATTATAAAACTTATCATTGCATATCACACATAACTTTGCTTTGAAAATGATTCTGCCTGCGACATCAGGTTCATGAGACAGTTGCAAGGCCCAGGGTGAGTAGAAGTTGGTTTCCAGAGACTGTTCGGACCCCTGAATCTGCACAAGTGCAGGCTAGTCCCTTCTTGGAAGCACCCAGATTATAACTGAAATTTGATTTCTCTGAGTCTCTTCTGGCTGGTGACATCTCAATTAATTTTACAAAACACAACAATACTCTGGTGCATTTGCACATGGCATATTCAAAACATCAATGAGATATCTCAGTGTGTAATTTTTGTTTTGTTGTGCAGTGTTACAGAAGAGTAAGGTCAGGTTTTGTATCTGAGTACAGCGACAGACACAGGGGCTGAACTCAACAGGCCTGTCCTCTTGTTTCAGAGCAATGTTTCTGCAGTATGGGATCCCAGGGGGAAAAGCCGAGTAGGTGTGAGAATCATCCTGTCTCTCCCCAGACAGACATTCATAACAGGAATTTCCTTCCAGATTGGGAGCCCTTTTACCACATCTGCCCAGCACTTGCAGGGCACAGGAAGCCCAAGAACTGCTCAGATCAGTGGCAGATCATAAAGAATTACAGGAAACTACATCGCCACTTCTTCTGAGAAACCTGAAGCAGCTCCACCCTCCTGCAGCTGGCCTAAAGGTCCTGCTAATGGGGACCTCACTTCTTACTTGTCATCTAGGAACCAGCCTGGCCAACGGGATTCCACTTCTGGAGGCAGTCATCTTCTCCTGTCTCTGGGCCTGTGAGTTGTCCCCCAGGCACTTCAGTCTACAGGAGAGACTCAAGAAATTCTTTATTGATGCCTTTTTTCATATCATTTGTTCATGGGAATTTCTCCTCTTTGCTTGTAGTTGGCCTCAGGCAGGTGAAGATGGAGAAACCTGAAATATCAATTTCCAGAGCAAGAAATGAGTGTGTCCATATATCATGCAAGGTGTCCACTGAGGGTGTTAACAAAGGAGCTGTTCACTGGTACTGATGGAAACCAGATCAGGGATAAAATATCTCACATTTGTCTTGACAAACTTTGTTCAAGGTCACTACTGCGGGAAGAACAGCAAACTTCCACTTCAAACTTGAAAATAAATTTCTTCGAGAAGGAAGACAAGTCCATGTACTACTGTGCCCGCTGGAGCAGATCCACAGCATCAGCATTGTCAAGAAAAGCTGCAGCAGAACCATCTTCAGGTCTGACCCACCCACACCCTTCTCAGTATGGGCAACCACAGAGGCTGCACAGCTGGGTGCCCAGCCTGAGTCTCTCCCGCTGGTGTAGCTCCCAAGCTCCACAGGAAGATCTGTTGTAGATTCTGCTCACACAGTGAGCAACACATGATATCAGCAATTGTACAAATTAAAGCAGTTTGACAGTACTTCCCACTAAATTCAGCTGCATGGGAAGTCTGAAAATATGGAGTGGCTGGTTCAGAAAAAATTCCATTTGCCTTTTAATTCACTGAAAAGAAAGTGATGTCTAGTAATGGAAGGGTTCAGAACAAAGATGAGAAAGGACTATACATTTTACATAAATATTTTTTTGCTATTATTACTTCCCAGTTTTATTCATGGGCATTGCAGTTCTCAGAGGTAGAAAGATATTTCACATGTGAATGAAACATTCATGTGTGGCCATTCTGTGGCCATCTTGAAGGAATCTATCTACTAACTGTTATATCTATAAGTAAACATCAGGCATTTGAGGTGTAGGTGAAGCCAAGGGATAAATCCTGTATCCTTGAAGTAGAAGCAACACCTCACTCCACATTCAAGAATCAATGCTGGGATAAAACCAGCACTGCTCCATTAGAACAGGCTCCAAGAAAGGACTTGATAAAGATGGAGGGTCACAGGGGGAGTCAGTATTTTCAGCACTAATGCAGTCAGTATTTTATTGGTGTTTACATTTAACAATGGGATTGTTTATACAACAATATAGAATATAACTATATATATATGCATATATGTATATACGACACACTTAAAATGGTTATATATTTAATTTTCCCAATACTATCACTGCTATATATCTTCCAGAAAAAAAAACTAAACCAAAAAGTGTAATTAGTCATAATGGTAATAATGGTTACCATGAAAGAGAGGGTCTGTAAATTATGTCCATGCCCATTAACCCCCAGTTTTGTAAATAAAACTTTATTGAAACACAACCTTGGCCATATGCTTACAAATTGTCTGTAACTGCTTCTGCATTACCATGGAAGAGTTACATAGTTGCAACAAAGACCCACAAACTCTAAAATGTTGACCATTTGGCCCTGTATGGAAGAACTTTGTCAGTCATTGCCCTAGAATGATATACTACTAGTGACCAGGGATGTGAAGTGACATTTATTGTTGTTTTATGTTTCTCTATTTCTCACTGCTTCCTCAATGCCCCTTTGTGATATATCCATTCTCCCCATATTAACTGTCAACTCTGGATAAATTATCTGACATATCTTTGATTCATTTTCTTCATTTAAAAATGGAGAACATATTTTTCTGAAGGAATTGTGGAGAAGGAAGGAATTCTGAAGGAATTGTGTATAACTTTTTTCAATATTATGTATAAAGTTCTTGCAAGTGCTTGGAGCATAGCTAACATTCACTATATTGATGAATACCTTTGATTATATTAGTTATTATTGCATATTTGAAAATTTACTTATTTACACCAGTATTCTAAGTCCTTGGTACTCAAAGTTTGATTCATAGACCAGCAGCAACCACTTCCCCTAGGAGTTTATTTCATACGTGGGAATTCAAGCCTCAACCAGGCTTACTAAATAAGAATCCTCTGCACAAGGTTCTTATAGGATCCTTGCATTCTTTACAGTCTGAGAAGCCAACATCTGAAGGTAGAGAATCACTTGAGAGGAACACAAAACAACACAAGACCGTGAGCTTTTCCCTGAAAGGAGTGAATGAAAAGTATGCATGAAGGCTCTCTGAGGGCTTATAGCTGCTCTTCTATCATTTCAGCTTTTGAAGAGAAAGCAAAATTCTTTATGGTGCATCTTTATAGATCAGGTAGTCACACAAATTTCTCTTTCTCTCTCTCTTTTTTTGTTTACAGTTTGTTTTTTCACAGTTAATTTGGTTCAGAACACTTAAAAGTCTAGTGATCTAACATGACAATAGGAGGCTTGCAAGACCAGACAACCAGCTGTTGTTCTAGTCATTCCACCCTGAAGTTTCACTGTAGGAGTTTGAAGCCAAACTTTTGGCATGAGCTGGAAGGAAGTCAGTGTAAGGTCAAAATTTCTGGTGAGAGCTTGGAATTCACATAGATTGTGCTGTTGTGGGAAAAATGCCATTTGCATTGAACAGCACAGATGAAGCAATTCCATAAATTGACCACACATTACTAGGCTTTGGCCAATGTTCTCTTTGATTTTCTTACACTGGAAATGTCGTAGATAAAACAAGACAAGTGAATGCCTATTGATTGCTGCATCAAGGGCAGATTTTCAGTGACGATGGCTCGGTGAATTCTAGACATAGTAGAACAAAGTGGGGTACAAGCAAAAGAATGAGTCCCTGTGCTTGATTGGTATAGATCTAATCATTACCTCCAAATACTGTATTCTCATTAGTAAGGGAAGATTTGGTCCCCAGATTAAAATGTCATGTTGGAACACACAATCATCACAAATTGCTAATAGTAATAGTAATGATATTATAATATCTCATTTTCATATCATGTTCAGATATGGAAATCTTATGAAAGATTTTAGTACCAATATTTACAGTAGAGGTCAGTATTGTGCAAACATTGTAATAGGATCTGACTTTGTGTCTGTGTCAACTTGCAGAACATGCTCATGCACCAGGGCGCCTGGGTGGCTCAGTCAGCTGAATGCCTTGCCTTTGGCTTGGGTCATGGTCTTGGGGTCCTAGGATCAAGGCCTGCATCGGGATCCCTGTTGAGCGGAGAGTCTGCTTCTCCCTCTCCCCTCTCCCTTCTCTCCTTCTCCCATCTCCCCCCACCTTCTGCTTGTGCTTTCTCTCTCTCTCTCTCAAATAAATAATAAACCCTTAAAAAAAATGCTCATGTAAGACATGAGTAATTGTCATGAAAGTGTTTGGCCCCAAAACAAAATTGATCATGAGGGATGAGTTGTGTGAGTTGACACATTTCCTTTCCAGATGGTGAAAGGGAGTAGTCAGAAAGCCTGGATTTTGGACCCAGGCTGACCTGGAGATCTGGCTCCACCACTTGTTGCTTATGTGAACTTGGGTGATTATACCCTGGCCTCTGGTTCCCATTCATAAAATGGGATAACAGGATGTATCCAGTAAGGGTCATAAGAAATTTGAATGAGAGACTGAATAAAGTGCCCGGCTCAATGTCTAAAGCACAGTAGTTGCTCTACAGGTATTGCCCCATTTCAAACCTAAGGGGAGAATTGTATCCAGTATGGAGAATGGTTTATAGGCAATCATACTGAAAGAGCAGAAATTCTCCAGAGGATTTGGCTCTACTTCTAACTGCTCCAATGGAAAATTACCTTACTGTCCACAGATATACAAAAAAGTTGAATTTAGAGGTGTTTATTTCTTCTCAGTGGGCTTTTTCCAAAATTGGAAACAAAAATGAAATTAAAATGTGTTTGATTTTTAAAAATTTTTGTATTTTCTTTATGTATTTTATTTTGGGGAGAAGGTTTATAATTCTCAATTTTTATTTTTATTTTTTATTTTGTTATGTAGTCACCATACAGTATATCACTAGTTTTTGATGCAGTGTTCTAAGAGTAATTGTTTGTGTATAGCACCCAGTGCTCTACGCAGTACGTGCCCTCCTTAATACCTATCACTGGGCTAACCTATCCCCCCATGTATTTTAAATCTTCGTCCTTTATCTTAATTGATATCATCTCTAACACCTACAAGTTTGGACTTAATAATCATACTTAGTAGAAAAACAATTAAAGATTAAAAATATAGTTAGAATGTACTTAGAAATATAGTTAGAGATACAGTTACTACTTTTAAATGTACTTAGAAATTAATAAATTAGAAATTCATATTTGCATATGAAAAAACTATGATTATTTAACAAAAGAAAAATAAGAAGAATAAAATAGAAATACTTTGAATCAATACCCATATGCAAGTTTGAAATATCACACTTAATTGAAAATGTGGTTGCATTTGTTTAATTTGTATACAATTCATATTGTTTCTTTAATAAAATATATACAGTTCAGGCAATTAACTTTAAAACTTTTTTGATTATGAATATATATAAAAGTATTGGGCAAATTTATTTATTTTGTAAAATGGTTTCTATTTTATGCATCATGAAAATGATTTTGGCCATAAAAAAACTTAATAAATTTAAAAAAGAATGTTGAAAGTAAAAAACATGTAATATAATTACCCAAAATATAGGCACTAATCATATAATCAACTGCACTATTTACTGCTCAGTTCACTGTCACATTGAGAAAAATATGGAAGTTCAAGTTTCATTCTATGAAAAGAATGAAAATTCATGCATCTACCTATGGAAAAGGGACAGGAGGTAAGCATAGTGTCTTACCATCCAGAAATTTTCCAAATTCATCCTTTGGTTTTCAAGTTCTTTATTATAACAAATCAGAATGATTTTTTATAAGAAAACCAAACTTCATAGGATGAAAACTGGATTCTTTTATCTATTGACAAGAAGCTAAAATTGTGTAAACATAATGTATTGTGAAAAATTATTAGTCTTGTTTTATATAACACATTTCTAAAATTAAAGACAAAGTACATGGTTGGAGAAATAATAGTGTCTTACTATCATAATCAATAAAATGCTATCTATTCTAGAGCAATATATACAAAGTTAAAACAAGTACATTATGATGTGTTTCATTATAGCATGAGTAAATAACTCACAATTGCTTGTTTACTAATTTAGTATAAAAATCAGGAGCTTTGCTGCACAAGCACAAATTCTCAAGAATTTTTAAGGAGGGCACATATTGCATGGAGCACTGGGTGTGATGCATAAACAATGAATCTTGGAACACTGAAAAAAACACTAAATAAATGAATTTTATTCTTTTCTTCTCAAAGGTGAAATCCAATTCTGGTATGCTTAGGAAGTTGCCCATTAGATTATTATTCTAACTCTAAACTAGTCCACAGAGAAAATAAATGAAACATCTGTGTTTCACTTGGAAAACGAATTGGAAAGTGTTCTACTATTTATAATTTCAATCACTAAATTAACATAAATATATAACTAAGGAAAATTTCAGCATTCAAATGGCATGCCCTTGAAAACTCTGATATTTTGACATTACAACTGTAGGAAACTTAGAACCGTAACTATTAACATAACAATGGTTACATATAATTATATTCAGCAGATGAAATCAAATAAAATTGTGGAATACTACAAGTTCAGCAGGCTGTTAGGGCAGATTCAAATTTAGTGGAGAGATACTAAGAGTCAAATTATGGTGTCTTCTTAGTCATGCTTCAATTTCAATTGAAATTCCAATCTAAAATGCGCTTTTAGCACACATTTCCTAAAGAAAAAAAAGTTTTAATCAATGCATTACTTGGTACAGTTAATATAAGGACATTTCTGAAGATAATAAGTAATTTTTTAAACAAAATTTTGGAAATATTGCAACATTGATTCTAAATTCAAGGCCTTGTAAATAATATGGAGGCGCAGCTTTAATACTTCCCTACTCAAAGTCCTAGAGTGGTTCAGATGTGAAAGTGAAATAGTCTATAAAGTCAAAAATCAAGGAAAAGAATTCCAGTATCAGAAGTAGTCATGAGGGGTGCCTGGGTGGCTCAATGGGTTAAAGCCTCTGCCTTCTGCTCAGGTCATGATCCCACAGTCAAGGGATCGAGCCCAGCATCGGGCTCTCTGCCCAGCAGGGAGCCTGCTTCCAGCTCTCTCTGCCTGCCTCTCTGCCTACTTGTGATCTCTCTCTGTCAAATAAATAAATAAAATCTTTTAAAAAAAAGAAGTAGTCATGAGATCAATATTTAAAGTTCAATTTGATATATGTCATGTACATATGGAAATAGATTCCCATTCATACAAGTTGCTATGCATTATTTCAAAAGATTCCACATCTTAAGCCAGGTTCTGTCACTTAATAGCTGTGACTCTGAGCAAGTTACATAATCTCTAGGATTTATTTTCCCATGGAAACTAAGAAGAATTAATACCTCAGAACCCACTGTGGGTGAAAGGCCATGGTAAATACTAGTTCTATGGCTAAATTTTCCTTCCTTTTACTATATGTTAGGTATTTCCAAACCACAAAATATTTGTGTTTCTCTAAAATATTTTTAATTGCCCTTCCATTTTCTCCCACAGATAAAAATCCTGATGAAGACATTTCCACCAAGCCCACAATATTTCTTCCTCCAATTGCTGAAATAAAAGGCCATAGGCTGAACATATCTTTGTCTTCTTGAGGACTTTTCTCCTGATGTTATCAAGATAGATTGGAAAGAAAAGGACAACAAAAAATTCTGAAATCCCAGCAAGGAAACACCATGAATACTAAGGACACATACATGAAATTCAGCTGGCTGACCATGACTGGAGCATCAATGGATAAAGAACACAAATGTATCATCAAACACAAGAATAATAAAGGAAGAGTTGATCAAAAAATTCTTTTTCCTTCAGTAAGCAAAGGTATGTGCATATAAGCAGGCATATAACCTGAACCCTTTGCTTCAAAGGGAATGTCCCAACTTTTCTGTCAAGTATTAGTGGAAAATAAACAAATAGAAATCTTTTTTTATCTTGTTACCTTTAATGGTAGCACCACTGTCCTGCTGTTTCCCTATAGAATTGAAATAGTATAGGCTTTGAACATACAGAGAAAAAGAAGAGGAAGAATTCACTTAGCCTCAGTTTCATCATCCAAAATATGAAGATTACAATGATGTTTTTTAGAATCATTGTATGATTAAATGAAGCAATACACGTGAAAGCTCTTGCCGACCTCCCACAAAATAAATGATCAAAAGAGAGTCCACTTTGATGATCTTACTTGATCAGGAAATAAGAACAATTATATATCTTTCATGAATGTTCTACTCAGCAAAGCTCCTCTCACTTCATTCTTGCTCTTCACAAAGTATAACCCATCAATAATGAATTATAAGTTACAAAATGCTTTGCATTTGATGGAACCAGATCACAATTTTAAAAAAATAGTAATTTGGCTGCTGAGGTTTTAGTATGGTCTTGGGTTTCTCAGATTTGAATTTTATGTACCACTCTAAGGTGAAATTTGATCATTAAAGATTGGGTGAGGCTAATGTCTATAAACATTCTTTCATTCTACACAGTGAATGAATTTGTTACCATTGGTAAATCTGCTCAGCAAACATCTATTGAAGTTCTTGTGTGTGACAGTCCACTAAGAGATGCAGGAGGAACTACTGTCCCAAGGAGAATCACTACCATAAAGAGAATATCCTTTTCCTAATCACTCATATTCACTTGTGATTCAGACATAGTGTCCCAAAGGAGCCCTACTGGTGCAGACACTAGACATATTTAGACAGTGTGGGCAGACGGCTGATGTGTCCAGGCCAGGCTTTGATCAGTAACTCACTAGACTCAGAAGTCAAGTCCTGATCATTAACATCACAGACCAAAGCCCCAAAGGACCCATAAGAAGGAACTTTTGTTTGTACTTTTCCCTGTGGCTCATAAGCCCTTTTTAAGCCATGGGGAACAAGCACATAACAAGGTGTATGAGGAGCTTCCTATAGACAAGTCTATGTTTCTGAAGTCAGTCTCCATCTTCTTGGGTCTGTTAAAAAGAAAACCACAGATGGTAACACTTAGCTTAAGATCCCAAGCAACTAAACTGAGACGTAATACCTAACTCAAATTGCAATTTCAAACCCCCAGAGCAGTGACCTTTAACAAGACCATAGGAATTTCCTGGTTAGCTCTATGACATTTACCGATTCCATTCTCCTTAGAAGGGTGATCTTAACTTACACAATGTGTCTTTGCTAATAATATCATTTTCCACACTCCTTTTCTATAGTTAAAAACTTTTCTTTCCTGTAGTCCTTTGGAGCTACCCTCTATTGCTAGATAGCATGCTGCCTGACTCATAATTGGATTAATTAATATGGTCATTGGTCTTTAACATTTACTTGGTTGAATTTTTGTTAACAGATTTGGTAGTAGCAACATATTTGGTGGCAGCAACAGTATCCAAAGTGCATTTCCAGGGGCATTCAGAGATAAGGAGAAACACAGGGGTGATAACTGTGAGCCCTATGAGTTCATTGTCTTTCTCACAATTCTCAAAGGTTCTAGATGAATTCTACTTCATTCTAAGCTCTGCTTTCCTTGCTTTCATGCTCCTGATCTAATTGGCTTTTCAACAGGGTGGGTCAGCTTGGGCTGACAGATAGTTATGCCTAGACCCCAGTGAAGTGGCACATTTGTCTGGAGTCCTATTGAACTGACATATCTGCCCAGAGCTCAGCTGAAGTGGCAGGTGGTCTACATGGAGCCAAGCCCCTAAACTTTCAGACCACAGTTCCATGGATAGAAACCTCGGCAAGGTTCCAGAATTACTGGTGACACACACAATGCCTTCTTATGGACAGGACACAGTAACACCTCTTAGATACCACACCTACCCTAAGGTACAGATAATTGTCTTGTTTCACATAGATAAAAGCTACTGCTAAAAGGTATCTCAGAGGCAGGAAAAGCCAAAATCCATCGCCAAAATAAAACAAAACAAAACCAAAAAACACACACAGGTCAAGCATTAAAGGCTGTTAGAGCACTTGCTACCTCATGAACATTCCCCTGATAGTCTGATGGTATAAGTTGATCAGAGAATGGGTTGGATGAGCATGAGGTAATTCATGAATCTCAGGAAAATTTACATGCAATAATCCACACTGATAAATATGCACAATCTCCAATTCTAGATTATTTATGATCCGAGAAGCCCAAAGGTTTAGCTAATGGGATCCTTAAATTCTGAAGTGTCAAGTTCACTGCATTCCAGTATACCAGTTTATTTTACATCTAGGAACTATAATCCCAGATGTAATGGCAAAATCTTCCTAAGTTTGTTTTGTGTTCTTGAGGAACTGGCTTGGTGACTGTCAGACTGGGGACCCCAAAATAAGGCCAGAAAGTATATATCCGCATCTCATTCGTGGCTCCTTTATGGCAGGACCAAAGTGTGGCTTAACTCCATTCCAGAAGTAGCTGACACCCATGTAGACTGCTCTCACCAAGATAATGGATGAAGACTTCATATGATAACCAAACATGAAACCCTTTCTCCCTCTTTTTTTCCCCCTTTACTCTGGCATTGGCCTGAGAAGATAGCATCTTGATCTGTATCTCCCAGGTCATTGTCAAGGGGGCTAAACTCCAGAATTTAGAGCAATCTGTACTGCAGGCTAGCACAAAATCTAACAGCTGGTCCTAAATTTTCTCAAGCTAAGTAAGACAACTCACTGGTTGACTCCCCTAAATTTACATCCTGAGTTTACATCCAGGAAGTTTTTGAGACCCAGGATTCACTCCTTTGGCAGAGCCCTACTTCCCTGGTTAGGGATAAATGTAAATGAGGTACAATCAAGAACTTCTTCATTCCTGAAATTGTTGCAGAATTTCTTGCTAAAACAATGGCTGTCCAACAAAAAGCCTTAGACTCTAGCCAAAGTTGTTCTTGAAAATAAGATAGCCCTTGATTATCTCTCAGCTGAGCAAGTCTGGGTCTGTGCTGTAGCCATCAACTGCGTCCTGCCCTGGAATAACACTTTAGGGAAGTTACAACTCAGTAAACATCAGCTTACTGACCAAGCCACGTGCTTTAAAAGAGTGACTCCTTCATCAGTGTCTTTCTTATTTGACTTTAATTGCTTTGAGTCTCAGGGACCATGACTTCAAGTTGCACTAAAACATTGGGAATTATAGTTTATGGTAATTCTGCTTACAGTAATCATAATAATCCATGTGGTGTGTTCTGTTCTCTTAAAAGACTTGCCTGCAAGCTCAGAGCCTCCAAACAAATGATTAGACTAGAACATCAAAGAAAGGAACAAAGAGAATGACCAACTCAAAAATCGTAAAGCTGAAGTGGTAAACTGCGAATATCACAAAGATTAAACAAAAAGGTCAAGAACTGTGAATGCCACACTAGGCAACAGTTGCTGAGAGTGGTATTAATGCTTCAGTTTTGATCCCAGCTCTCAGTTAAGCTGAGAGTCTGATCAAAAGGCAGGGCTGTCAAAAGGAAAACCACAAGCTCAATATGGCCTCATTGGCTTGAGGCCCCAAGTCAATGAACCAAGACTGAATACCTACCCAAATGCAGTTTCAACACTCAGAACTGCATGCAACCTTTAACCAGTGGACATGGGAATTTCCATGTCAGCCCTAGGGAGTTTACTGATTGGCCCCCTCTGTTTTCCTTAGGAGGGTGACCTTGCCTAAAAAAATGAATTCTTTGCTAATATTTTTCTCACTCCCTCTCTATTGTTAAAAATCTTCCCTTTTTTATAGCCCTTTGGAGCTCCCTTCTACTTGCTAGATACTGCCTGATTCATGAATAGATGAATTAATATAACCAACTAGATCTTTAAAATTTTTTGGTTGAATTTTTGTTATTCATAAATTCATAGTTTGTTCAATGATCAAATTAGGGTCACCTCGGGTGTAATGAAGAACAAATAAATTATGTCAGTGAAAATGCTTGTTCTTGAAAACATAATATGGATGAATTTATTCTTATATTTATTGTATTTATTTATATCATTTCCTAAAACCCACTAAAATATGATGACACAGTCAGCCCTGATTTTTTTCTATAGCTAAGAGACAGAGAGGAAACAAATGAACAAAGCATAAATTTAATGTAACCCCTGGGTTAAAGTATCCTGTCAGGTTTTGATTTTTCTAGTGATCAGAGAAAAATAAAATGTGTAGTAAGTTCCATGGTGATGATTATGGTAAGGGAGGAGTTTCTCTTTATGATGTGTTTTATTTGGAAATTATTAGTGAATGGAATGCCTCCCAAGGTCTTCTCATAGCAACAAAGCTGAAGAGGACATTTCTATTAATGCAACTCTACAGCAAATTTCTAGTGATGTTTCTTGAAAATTTTTTGTTTGTTGTTTTTGTTTTTCGTTAAAAATATACTATATACATATATACATATATGCTATATACATATATATCCCATGTATATATATGTACTCCTTATATATGTGTGTGATACACACACATATGTAATAATGTATTACATATGTGTGTGTATACACGCATATATATGTACTCCTTAGTGGCTCAGTCAGTTAAGCATCTGACTCTTTTCTGCTCAGGTCATGATCCCAGGGTTGTGGTATCAAGCCTCATGTCGGGTTTCCCGCTCAGCTGGAACTATGCTTAGAATTCTATCCCATTCCCTCTCCCTGTGCCCCTACCTTGCTCTCTCTTTCTCTCTCTCTCAAGTAAATAAATAAATCCTTAAAAAAATACATGTATGTATGTGTATGTATGTAGGTATGTATTTGTGTGTGTATATATATATATATCTCAAAACACAAAACAATGAGTGATTCTGAAGAGAGATAAAACTCATTTTTTTAAAGATTTTATTTATTTATTTGACAGACAGAGATCACAAGTAGGCAGACAGAGAGAGAGGGGTGGGAAGCAGGCTCCCCGAGGGGCAGAAAGCCCGATGTGGGGCTCGATCCCAGGACTCTGGGATCGTGACCTGAGCTGAAGGCAGAGGCTTTAACCCACTGAACCACCCAGGCACCCCAAGATAAAACTCATTTTATCCAAATTTTCAAAGAACCTTGATTGAAAAAGAGCACCTAGGACACACATACAAATTTTATCATGAAAATTGTAACCTTACTCTCTTTATATCAACCAAAGCATTACGGTAAGTGGTTTTTATTTATCTTTCTTTTAAGTTTTTATCTTAACTCCAGTTAGTTAACTTACAGTGTTATAATAGTTTCAGGTGCAAATATGATGAATAAAGTGACTGTATGGAAAAGAAAGATCTTTAAGGCACTTCAAATTCAGCTCTTAAGGACAGTTTAACATTTAATATAAAATACTAATATTTCCCTTCTTGAAATTTACTCCAAAGCCTAAACCTCAAACCTGTTTTTAGAGCACACCAAAATAAGATTGTGTGGGGCACATAATATTGCCCACCAAAACCATATATCTGTGGACAAGGATGTATCAAGCAAAAAAGGGATAAACCAAAACAACCTGGTAAATCTTTCTTCCTGCATCCAGTGGTCAGTGACCTTTCCAAGGAATTTTGCCTTTGTATGTATGTTAGAATTTTCTTTTATTTTTAACACTGTAGATGAATACAACCCTCACCTCATTTTTATATATTCAGATAGCTATCAGGACTTGAACTGTCATTCTATTCCTGGAAAGAAGTGCACTGAAATGCTGAGCTGTACCAAAAAGGTCATTTGCTAACAGTAATTAAGATACTAGAAGAGAGAATGCTTCAGAGTCCACAATGGTGAAGTTATGTTTGATTTCTATGTACTGTTTCATAAGGTACTTTCCACATGCTCTAGCTCATATAAACCCCTACAAAGGCCCTTTCACTGCTGGCTCTGTTATGACTCTTTGCAAGGTACTTAGACTTTCTAAACTTTATTTCCTCATGTCTGACATGGAGCCCTCCAAATTCAGTTTACGTCAGTGTCACTAGGAGATCAGATGAGATAATGCCTGTGAACTCTCACATATTGGCACAATAATAATCAATCAGTAGGAATTGGCATTCATTAGTATTGTTGTCATGTCCACAAACACCATCTACCATTATAGAAAATCATAGGAGGAGCTGGGGATACTGTGGAGAGCATGACTTGAAGGTAGGGTTGCTTTCTTTTCTTAGGCGGGGAATTTACCTGAAACAGACTCCTTCCAAATCTAAGATTCCGTGGTGGATTCTAGGGTTGGATAAGTTCATTTTGGTATCAACCCTTCATGTCAGCAGTGGGAGCTGAGGACTATACAGCAGCTACTGTTTCTGTTATTTTTCCTTTCAACTTCAAGTATTTATAGAACACCTACTGTGCAGCAAGGCCTGGGTTAGGACCTATAAGTACAGAGAGAAACAGGATAGTCTTAGACATTACCCTCCAGTTATGAGGGAAAAAAGAGAAAAACATGTATCATTTATGAACTTCAACATCTTCATGTGCAGAAAAATATATAAATTGATCTACTGAATTACATAGAAACATACCAGCCTTTTCTAGAATTGTGGGGCTCCTATTAGTAATGGCTCTCTCCTCTCTGCTGACAAATTGTATCTATCGTCTATTCACAACAGACACACATCAAATAATGGAAATAAACAACTGAATAATACTTGCTCCCTTTTCCTTTGGAGCTCACTGCTATTAACTACACAAAAGCCTCTCTGAGTGATGAAAATGGTAAGTTTTTGTCTATGCTTGCCTTTATGTTGCTATAGCATTTTTTCCTCCTGATCAACTTAACCATTGAACTTTCCTGACTTCAGGGAGAAGCCTCAGAATGGCCGGATCTTGCAAAATACACCGAGTCACATTTTAAGTCAATCCATCATTTCTCGGGAGTCATTTTCACACAGTAAATGCTGGTTTGGGCGTGAGAGGACTATAAATTAGGGTGCAGTGATGTGCTCTGAATTCTTTCAACAATGGACTCCATTCATCACTGTAGCCTCTGTTTCTACTGACTGAGGAAACATGGTATACAGTTGGCTCTAGCCTTTTTTAAATTCTCTGTTCTTACTGATGGTTAATAACATGAACCAATACCAAGAGCTTCTCATATAGAAGGCATTGTTCTGCACTGTGAGTGCATTTTGTTTAATTCTCTTAACACTCACTGTGAAGGATTTTATCCCTATTTTGCACAGGAGGACAATGAATCAAAATTAATTCAGTCCCTTGCACCATGCCACACAGCTAGATCTGGGGCTTTAACCCAGACCTTCTGAATCAAGAGTTCACACACTTAGGCACTTTTTATTCTTCCTCTAATTCCCAAAGCCAAGGTCCTGAGACAGGTGCACATATGGGATGGGGGTGTGTGTGCAGGGTTTCTGGTGCCACAGACTGGAGTTAAATTCCACTCTTTAATTATTAGTTGAATGAATACAGGTTAACTATCTACATTTTCTGAGTCAACCACAAATAACACCTAACTCAGTTACTGAAGACATTAGGTCACATATGTGGAATGTCTACCATAGGGTTAATAACATGAACTGACACTGAGAGCTTGTACAGAAGGCATTGTGCTGTACTCTGAGTGCATTTTATTTAATTCTCTTAATACTCACTGTGAAGGATTTTATTCCCATTTGACACATGAGAGCAATGAGCTAAAATTAATTAACCCTTGCACCATGACACACAGTGATCTGGGGCTTAAACCCAGACCATTTGAATCAAGAGTTCGCACACTTACTCCATTTGCTATTCTTCCTCTAAGTTTTTGACATAGAGCAAGAAACCCCAAAGCCAAGGTCCTGAGGCAGGTGCACACATGGGGAGAGGTGTGAGAGCAGGGTTTCAGGTGCCACAGACTAGACTTATACCTCAGTTTTATAATTAGTAGTTGCATAAATTTGGGTGCAGTACTTACATTTTCTGGGCCAATCAAGAATAACACAAATAACACCTCACAGTTATTAAAGACATAAGGTCATGTTTGTGGAGTGTCTAGCATAGGTAACTCATTTAGCTGACACATGGTAAGTACTGGTTTCTGGCCCTGTTTCCATACATATGTACCAAGAAAGTGATGAGGAACATTGACTCTAGCCCTGTTGTTCTGTCCTCCATATGCAAAATCAAGGGGCTTTGGACCTTGGCTAATAATAACCATCATCCAACTTTATTGTCTTATGGTTCTTGGTGCTATAGTAAATGAAATCAATTCTCTAATTTCCCTTTCTATATTTTCATAGTTAGTGTATAAGAAAGCAGCTGATTTCTGTCCATTGATTTTGTATCCTGCCGCATTACTGAATTGCTGTATGAGTTCTAGTAGATTGGGGGTGGAGTCTTTTGGGTTTTCCATATAAAGTATCATGTCATCTGTGAAGAGAGAGAGTTTGACTTCTTCTTTGCCAATTTGAAAACATTTTATTTTTCTTTGTTGTCTGATGGCTGTTGCCAGGACTTCTAGTACTATGTTGAACAACAGTGGTGAAAGTGGGCATCCTTGTCATGTTCCTAATCTCAAAGGGAAGGCTGGAGCTTTTCCCCATTATGGATGATATTTGCTGTGGGTTTTTCATAGATAGATTTTATGAAGTTGAGGAATGTTCCCTCTATCCCTATACTCTGAACTATTTTAAGCAGGAATGGATGTTGTATCTTGTCAAATGCTTTTTCTGCATCAATTGAGAGGACCATGTGGTTCTTCTCTCTTCTCTTATTGATTTGTTCTGTCACATTGATTGATTTGAGAATGTTGAACCACACTTCCACCCCAGGGATAAATCCCACCTGGTCATGGTGGATCATCTTTTTAATGTACTGTTGGATCCTATTAGCTAGGATCTTGTTGAGAATCTTGGCATCCATATTCATTAGGGATATTGGTCTGAAATTCTCCTTTTTGGTGGGGTCTTTGCCTGGTTTGGGGATCAGGGTAATGCTGGCTTCATGGAAAGAGTCTGGAAGTTTTCCTTCTGTTTCTATTTTTTGAAACAGATTCAGGAAAATATGTATTATTTCTTCTTTGAATGTTTGGTAGAATTCCCAGGGAATCTGTCAAGTTCTGGGCTCTTGTTTATTGGAAGGTTTTTGATCATTGCTTCAATCTTGTTACTAGATATTGGTTTATTCAGGTTGCCAGTTTCTTCCTGATTCAGTCTTCAACATTTATAGGTTTCCAGGAATGCATCCATTTCATCTAGGTTGCTTTAACTTATTGGAATATAACTTTGGACAATAATTTCTGACGATTGTTTCTATTTCTTGGTATTTGGTGTAATCTCTCCCCTTTCCTTCATAATTTTATTAATTTGGATCCTCTCTTTTTTCTTTTGGGCTAGGTTAGCCAGTGTTTTATTGATCTTATTGATTCTTTCAAAGAACCAGCTACTAGTTCCATTGATGTGTCCTACTGTATCTCTAGTTTCTATCTCATTGTTCTCTGCTCTATTCTTGATTATTTCCCTTTTTGTGTGTGGGGTTGGCGTAATTTGTTATTGGTTTTCCAGTTCTTTAAGGTGTAAAGAGAGTTGATGTACTCTGGACTTTCAATTTTTTTGAGGGAGGCTTGGATGGCTATGAATTTCCCCCTTAGGGCCATCTTTGCTGTATCCCATAAGTTTTGGACTGATGTGTCTTCATTCTCATTGGTTTCCAGGAATTGTTTAAGTTCTTCTTTGATTTCCTGGTTGATTCAAACATTCTTGAGAAGGTTGGTCTTTAGCTTCCAAGTGTTTGAATTCCTTCCTGAGTTCCAGTTTCAAAGCACTGTGGTCTGAAAATATGCAGGGAATAACCTCAATTTTTTGGTGTGGGTTGAGCCCTGATTTGTGACACAGTATGTGGTCTATTCTGGAGAAAGTTTCATGTGCACTTGAGAAGAATGAGTATTCTGTTGTTTTAGGGTGGAATGTTCTGTATATATCTATGAGGTCCACTTGGTCCAATGTGCCATTCAAAGCTCTTGTTTCTTTATTGATTTCCTGCTTAGATAATCTATTACTGAGAGTGGCATGTTAAGATCCCCTACTATTAATGTATTCACATCAACATGACTTTTTATTTTGATTAACAGTTGGCTTATATAGTTGGCTGCTCTCATATTGGGGACATAAATATTTACAATTGTTAGATCTTCTTGGTGTACAGACCCTTTAAGAATGATGTAGTGTCCTCTTTTATCTCTGACTACAGTCTTTAGTTTAAAATCTAATTTATCCAATATGAGAATCCCTACCCCAGCTTTCTTTTGAGGCTTGTTGGCTTGAATTTCTCCATTCCTTCACTTTCAGTCTGGATGTATCTTTAGATTCTAAATGTGTCTCTTGTAGATAGCATATGGATGGTCCTGTTGTTTTATCTAATCTGCAACCCTGTGCCACTTTATAGGAGCATTTAGACAACTCACATTGAGAGTGATTATTGAAAGATACATTTTTATGGACATCATGTTGCCTCTGAAGTCCTTGTTTCCATAGATTATCTCTGTAAATTTTTGGTCTATGTCACTTGGGTTCTTTTTTCTTTTATAGACCCCCCTCATTAATATTTCTTGTTGTGCCAGGTTGGTGGTCACATACCCTTTTAAACCTTGCTAGTCTTGGAAGCTCTTTATCTCTCCATCCATTTTGAAAGTCAACCTTGCTGGATAAAGTATTTTTGGCTGCATGTTCTGCTCATTTAAGTGCCCTGAATATGTCTTGCCAGCCCTTTCCAGGTTTCTGTGGAGAAGTCTGAGGTTATTCTGATGGACCTTCCACTGTACATAAGGAATATTTCCAGGTTTCTGTGGAGAAGTCTGAGGTTATTCTGATGGACCTTCCACTGTACGTTAGGAATCTCTTTCCCTTTGCTCCCCTCAGAAGTTCTTATTTAAAATTATGATTTGTTAGTCTCATAATTAAGCCTTCAGGTCTTTCTAGATTTGTTGGTGGGTGTTCTTTCTGCCTGCTAGGCCCCAAATGCTTATTCTGTTCCCCAGTTTGGGAAAATTTTCATCCAGAATTTGTTCAACTATATCTTCTAGTTTTCTCTCTTTTTTCATGCCCTCGGGGATCCCAATAATTCTGACATTGGAACATTTCATGGCATCATTTATTTCCCTATTACTGTTTTCATGGCTTCTAATTTGTTCCATGCCTCCTTCTTTTCCTTTTTCTCTATTATTTTGTCCTCTAAATCATTAATTCTATCTTCTGCTTCTGTTACCCTAGCTGTTAGAGTATTTAGATTAGATTGGATCTCACTGATAGCGTTTTTAACTTCTGCCAGATCAGCTCTCACTTCAGCCCTTAGAGATTCTATGTTGTCACTAATGGTTTTCTCCGACCTAACCATTGCCTGGATAATTGTTACCCTGAATTCCCTTTCTGACATACTGTTTATGTCCATATCTAATAGTTCTGATGGAGAGGACACAGCCTCTGAATTTTTCCTCTGTTGGGTGTCCTTCCTCCTAGTCATTTTGGTGAGAGATGGCTGAGGGAATGTATATCTGAATATATCAACCACCATCCAGGCAAGGTGCACCCTGGAATATTTTGGAGCAATCGGAAGTCAACACCAAAAAGAAAGAAAAAAAGAGAGAGAGAGAGAGATAAAAGAGAAAACCCAGCCAGAATGAGACCCCAAAGTAAGATTTATAAGGTATATAAACAAAAACGGACAAAAAAAGACCAACAAAAGTAAATGATAAGAAAAAAACAAAAACAAAAAACAGAACTCAGCCAAAAGGAACCCCAAGGATAAGGTTTATATAATACCAGAACAAAAACAAATACATAGAAACACTGACAGAAGAAAAAGAAGGGAGGGTGGTTATAAATCCTTGATGTGGGAGAGGAAGGTTATTTTGGTTCTTCCTGGGTATATCTTGATATCTTTGTTAAAGGACTCAACTTTCTGGAGATAAAGGGAGATTAAAACTGGTTTATATATAGGGGTAGTATTGATTAAGGGAAAATAATTACCTTGAAGCTTATATCTGTATGTATATTTAAAAGAAGAAAAGAAAAAGAAAAACACAGGTATATGTATGAAAAAAGTTCAAGTTAAAAGGTTATTATGGAATATGTTATATTAAACTTCTAGTTGTAATGGCAAGTAGATTTAAAAAATTAAAATAACAAGAATCATGAGAATGAATTTTTTAAAAGTTGTATATATGAAATATACAGGATTTAGGGCAATACCAGGAGCTTAATATATTGTTTTACCCTGATGTTTGGGGTTTTACAGTTTTATTGGGATCCTATGGTGGTTGTCCTCTCATTCTTTTGTCTTGCCTTCTGGTGGAGGGGCCTGTGGTGTTACTTTTCAGTCAGTTTTGCTTTGATTGAGTCACCCTGCCCCCTATCAAGGGGCTGGGCTCTGTGGAAACCGGTTTTTCAGGCTTTTGTTCTCTGAAGGTTTTTGTTCTTTGGTGGCTTTTGGCAGCTTTTTGGAGGCTTAGTGGAAAACAGACTGCACCCAGACCTCCATCTCAGAGAGAAGCCTCAATCTGTTCCCCTCTGGGTGGTCCAGAACACACAGACTCCCCCTCTGCAAACTGCACTGAGCCATGCAACCTCCCACAGGCAGAGCATGTCTCCAGCCACTGTCTCAGGGGTCGCCCAAAGCGCCCGCTTGTCTCTGCACCCGGTACCACTAAAATCGCAAGCAATATTGGTCCAGGGAGCCCGCTTCCAGTGGCTGCCCTTGTCAGGACTGCTGTATGGGGTCCATGTCCATGCAGGGTACTCTCAGACCCTGCTGCTACGCAGGTCGAGGAAGGCTAACCTGACCAGAGATCACAATGGGTTCTCCCAGACTGGGCTGGGAGCATCCACACCCTCAGCCAGTGGCAGAAGGCCAGAGTTCTAAAGAGCATGGGCTGCTGCCCACACCAAACTCTCTCAGGCACAGGCGAGAACAACTGCCCACAGCTGGCGGTTGTGCAGGCTGCACAGAGCGCAGATGGCTGTGGGCCTAGAGAGTGCTGGCTGGCACCCACACCAGACTCTCTCACGCATGGGAGGGAGTGGAGTGCACCCAGCCTAGCGGTGGTGCAAGTAGTGGAAAGCTCAAGGACCATGGACTGGAGGCTCTGCCCCACTTTCTGGCATGGGTGGTCACTGGCGGTGGCTGTCCTGGGTCCATGGTCTTAGGCCCGTGTCTGTGACCACCCAATTCCACCAGTTGCCCTTTAAGATCATTTGTTCTTTTTGAGTGCTTTTAACCAGACTCCAAGTTAATGCTGGTCCCCAAGCACAGGGCACTTTCGTATTGGGTTATTACTTCCCAATGGGTCACTTCTGGTGGCTCCCTTCCTCTTCTGTTTATCCTCCAATATCAGACAGAGCATTCCCACTCTGTTTTACCTCACCACTGATGTCTTCTGCCCTGTGGAGATCCAGAAGTCCATAATCTTACATCTCAAGCTGATTTCATGGGTGTTCAGAGTGTTCTGTAGATATTTAGCTGACTGTAGGGGACTGGTTGAAACAGAGTCTCCAACTTCTCCACCATCTTGCCCCTCCTCCACAAATATCCAACTTTATACTTATCCTTAATCATTTGATGTCTTTGGTATTTACTGCACATGGAGATACAGAATTATGGAGCAGCTGAGGATGTTTTTAAATGTCATGTTGTTGGAATTAAACTCTGAATTCTAATACTTACTACTTGTGTGAAATCAGGTAAATTGCTTCTCTGTCTGTCCCAAGTGTATTTGTAAAATGGGAGTGATCTAATAAATTTGATCAGTAGAGGGTAGTGGGGTTACATTATATGTTTAAATACAAATAAAAAAATAAAATGAAAAAAAATTTGATCAGTTACTGAACAATTACATGAGATTAAACATTTGAATGCAAAATTCCCAAAATGAATGACATTTCTTTTGTGGTCAATGGGTGTTGCCTATTATTCTTATTTAGAGACAAGGTGTGGATGAGAAAATGCTAAAAACTATTTTTCACTAATGTGTTTTTATCTCACTAGATTAGTTCCTTGGGGTGCCTGGGAGGCCCAGTGGGTTAAACCTCTGCCTTCAGCTCAGGTCATGATTTCAGGGTCTTGGGATCAAGCCCCCGCATTGGGCTCTCAGCAGAGAGCCTGCTTCCACCTCTCTCTCTCTGCCTGCCTCTCTGCCTATTAGTGATCTCTCTCTGTGTCAAATAAATAAATAAAATATTTAAAAAAAACAAGAGAGAGAGAGATACAACATGACTTTTTATTTATTTTTATTTTTTTTTCTTTAAGCTTTTTTATTTAAACATATAATGTAACCCCATCACCTCTCCCAACCCCCCACTTCAGTTTGTTTTGGGACATTAAGAGCCTCTTTTGGATGTCTCCCTCCCAATCCCATCTTGTTTCATTTTTTTCTTTTCCGACCACCTTAACCCCCACTGCCATTGCATCTCCACTTCCTCATATCAGGGAGATCATGTGACAGCTGTCTTTCTCCAGTTGACTTATTTCGCTAAGCATAATACACTCTAGTTCCATGCATGTCGTCGCAAATCGTAAGATTTCATTTCTTTTGAGGGCTGCATAGTATTCCATTGTATACATATACCACCTCTTCTTTATCCATTCATCTGTTGATGGACATCTAGGTTCTTTCCATAACTTGGATATTGTGGACATTGCTGCTATAAACATTCGGGTACACGTGCCCCTTCGGATCACTACATTTGTATCTTTAGGGTAAATACCCAGTAGTGCAATTGCTGGGTCATACGGTAGCTCTATTTTCA
This sequence comes from Taxidea taxus jeffersonii, assembly GCA_003697995.1. Classification (NCBI taxonomy): domain Eukaryota; kingdom Metazoa; phylum Chordata; class Mammalia; order Carnivora; family Mustelidae; genus Taxidea; species Taxidea taxus. Next base: position 67,694 of record RCUC01134679.1, on the reverse strand, counting down.
ATTTCTTGAGGAACTTCCATGCTGTTTTCCAGAGTAGTTGCACCAGCTTGCATTACTACCAACAGTGAAGGAGGGTTCCCCTTTCTCCACATCCTCACCAACATCTGTCATTTCCTGCCTTGTTCATTTTAGCCATTCTGACTGGTGTGAGGTGGCATCTCATTGTGGTTTTGATTTGTATTTCCCTGATGCCCAGGGATGTGGAGCACTTTTTCATGTGTCTATTGGCCATCTGGATGTCTTCTTTGCAGAAATGTCAATTCATGTCCTCTGCCCATTTCTTGACTGGATTATTGGTTCTTTAAGTGTTGAGTTTGCTAAGCTCTTTATAGATTTTGGATACTAGCCCTTTATCTGATATGTCGTTTGCAAATATCTTCTCCCATTCTGTCAGTTGTCTTTTGGTTTTGTTGACTGTTTCCTTTGCTGTGCAAAAGCTTTTGATCTTGATGAAGTCCCAATAGTTCACTTTTTCCCTTGCTTCCCTTGCCTTTGGCGTTGTTCCTAGGAAGAAGTTGCTGCGGCTGAAGTCGAAGAGGTTGCTGCCTGTGTTCTCCTCAAGGATTTTGATGGATTCCTTTCTCACATTGAGGTCCTTCATCCATTTTGAGTCTATTTTCATGTGTGGTGTAAGGAAATGGTCCAATTTCATTTTTCTGCATGTGGCTGTCCAATTTTCCCTACGCCATTTGTTGAAGAGGCTGTCTTTTTTCCATTGGATATTCTTTCCTGCTTTGTCGAAGATTAGTTGACTATAGAGTTGAGGGTCTATTTCTGGCCTCTCTATTCTGTTCCACTGATCTATGTGTCTGTTTTTGTGCCAGTACCATAGTACCTTGATGACAGCTTTGTAGTAGAGCTTGAAGTCTGGAATTGTGAGGCCACCAACTTTGGCTTTCTTTTTCAATATTCCTTTGGCTATTCAAGGTCTTTTCTGGTTCCATATAAATTTTAGGATTATTTGTTCCATTTCTTTGAAAAAATTGGATGGGATTTTGATAGGCATTGCATTAAATGTGTAGATAGCTTTAGGTAGCATAGACATTTTCACAATGTTTATTCTTCCAATCCATAAGCATGGAACATTTTTGCATTTCTTTGTGTCTTCCTCAATTTCTTTCATGAGTACTTTATAGTTTTCTGAGTATAGATTCTTTGCCTCTTTTGTTAGGTTTATTCCTAGGTATCTTATGGGTTTGGGTGTAATTGTAAGTGGGATTGACTCCTTAATTTCTCTTTCTTCTGTCTTGTTGTTGGTGTAAAGAAATGCAACTGATTTCTGTGCATTGATTTCATATCCTGACACTTTACTGAATTCCTGTAAAAGCTCTAGTAGTTTTGGAGTGGAGCCTTTTGGGTTTTCCACATATAATATCATATCATCTGCAAAGAGCAAAAGTTTGACTTCTTCTTTGCTGATTTGGATGCCTTTAATTTCTTTTTGTTGTCTGATTGCTGAGGCTAGGACTTCTAGTACTATGTTAAATACCAGTGGTGATAATGGACATCCCTGCCATGTTCCTGACCTTAACAGAAAAGCTCTCAGTTTTTCTCCATTGAGAATGATACTTGCGGTGGGTTTTTCATAGATGGCTTTGATGATATTGAGGTATGTGCCTTCTATCCCTACACTTTGAAGAGTTTTGATTAGAAAGGGATGTTGCACTTTGTCAAATGCTTTTTCAGCATCTATTGAGAGTATCATATGGCTCTTGTTCTTTCTTTTGTTAATGTACTGTATCACATTGATTGATTTGCGGATGTTGAACCAACCCTGCTGCCCTGGAATAAATCCCACTTGGTCATGGTGAATAATCCTTCTAATGTACTGTTGGATCCTATTGGCTAATATTTTGGTGAGAATTTTTGCATCTGTGTTCATCAAGGATATTGGTCTGTAATTCTCTTTTTTGATGGGATCCTTGTCTGGTTTGGGGATCAAGGTGATGCTGGCCTCATAAAATAAAAATGGAAGTTTTACTTCCATTTCTATTTTTTGGAACAGTTTCAGGAGAATAGGAATTAATTCTTCTTTAAATGTTTGATAGAATTCCCCTGGGAAGCCATCTGGCCCTGGGCTTTTGTTTGTTTGGAGATTTTTGATGACTGTTTCACTCTCCCTACTGGTTATGGGCCTATTCAGGTTTTCTATTTCTTCCTGGTTCAGTTTTGGCAGTTTATGTCTCTAGGAAAGCATCCATTTCTTCCAGATTGTCAAATTTGTTGGCATAGAGTTCCTCATAATATGTTCTTATGATTGTTTGTATTTCTTTGGTGTTGGTTGTGATCTCTCCTCTTTCATTCATGATTATATTTATTTGGGTCCTTTCTCTTTTCTTTTGGATAAGTCTGGCCAGGGGTTTATCAATCTTATTAATTCTTTCAAAGAACCAGCTCCTAGTTTCATTGATTTGTTCTATTGTTTTTTTGGTTTCTATTTCATTGATTTCTGCTTTGATCTTTATTATTTCTCTTCTCCTGCTGGGTTTAGGCTTTCTTTGTTGTTCTTTCTCGAGCTCCTTTAGGTGTAGGCTTAGGTTGTGTATTTGAGACCTTTCCTGTTTCTTGAGATAGGCTTGTATCGCTATATATTTTCCTCTCATGACTGCCTTTGCTGTGTCCCACAGATTTTGGACCGTTGTGTTTTCATTATCATTTGTTTCCATGGTTTTTTCCAATTCTTCTTTAATTTCCTGGTTGACCCATTCATTTTTTAGAAGGATGCTGTTGAGTCTCCATGTATTTGTGCTCTTTCCAAATTTCCTCTTGTGATTGAGTTCTAGCTTCAGAGCATTGTGGCCTGAAAATATGCATGGAATGATCCCAATCTTTTGATACCGGTTGAGACCTGATTTATGACCCAGGATGTGATCTATTCTGGAGAATGTTCCATGGGCACTAGAGAAGAATGTGTATTCTGTTGCTTTGGGATGGAATGTTCTGAATATATCTGTGATGTCCATCTGCTCCAGTGTGTCATTTAAGACCTTTATTTCCTTGTTGATCTTTTGCTTGGATGATCTGTCCATTTCAGTGAGGGGTGTGTTAAAGTCTCCTACTATTATTGTATTCTTGTCAATGTGTTTCTTTGATTTTGTTATTAATTGGTTTATATAGTTGGCTGCTCCCATGTTAGGGGCATAGATATTTAAAATTGTTAGATCTTCTTGTTGGACAGACCCTTTGAGTATGATGAAGTGTCCTTCCTCATCTCTTATTATAGTCTTTGGCTTAAAATCTAATTGATCTGATATAAGGATTGCCACCCCAGCTTTCTTCTGATGTCCATTAGCATGGTAAATTGTTTCCCACCCCCTCACTTTCAATCTGGAGGTGTCTTCAGGTTTAAAATGAGTTTCTTGTAGGCAGCATATTGATGGGTTTTGTTTTTTTATCCATTCTGAAACCCTGTGTCTTTTGATTGGGGTATTTAGCCCATTTACGTTCAGGGTAACTATTGAGAGATATGAATTTAGTGCCATTGTATTGCCTGTAAGGTGATTGTTACTGTATATTGTCTCTGTTCCTTTCTGATAATACTTTTAGGGTCTCTCTTTGCTTAGAGGACCCCTTTCAATATTTCCTGTAGAGCTGGTTTGGTGTTTGCAAATTCTTTCAGTTTTTGTTTGTCCTCTCCTTCTATTTTCAATGATAACCTAGCTGGATAAAGTATTCTTGGCTGCTTGTTTTTCTCGTTTAGTGCTCTGAATATATCATGCCAGTTCTTTCTGGCCTGCCAGTTCTCTGTGGATAAGTCTGCTGCCAATCTAATATTTTTACCATTGTATGTTACAGACTTCTTGTCCCGTGCTGCTTTCAGGATTTTCTCTTAGTCACTAAAACTTGTAAATTTTACTATTAGATGATGGGGTGTGGACCTATTCCTATTGATTTTGGGGGGCTTCTCTGCACCTCCTGGATTTTGATGCTTGTTCCCCTTGCTATATTAGGGAAATACTCTACAATAATCATCTCCAGTATACCTTCTGCTCCTATTTCTCTTTCTTCTTCTTCTGGAATCCCAATTATTCTAATGTTTCATCTGATGGTATCACTTATCTCTCGAATTCTCCCCTCATGGTCCAGTAGTTGTCTCTCTTTTGCTCAGCTTCTTTATTCTCTGTCATTTGGTCTTCTATATCACTAATTCTTTCTTCTGCCTCATTTATCCTAGCAGTAAGAGCCTCCATTTTTTATTGCACCTCATCAATAGCTTTTTTTATTTCAACTTGATTAGATTTTAGTTCTTTTATTTCTCCAGAAAGGGCTTTTATTTCTCCCGACAAGTTTTCTCTAATATCTTCCATGCCTTTTTCGAGCCCTGCTAGAACCTTGAGAATCGTCGTCCTAAATTCCAGATCTGACATATTACCAATGTTTGTATTGATTAGGTCCCTAGCTTCGGTCCTGCCTCCTGTTCTTTTTTTTGTGGTGAGTTTTTCTGCCTTGTCATTTTGTCCAGCTAAGAATCCACTGTTCTCCTTGTTGAGTGAACTTGGTCTTGGCTGGATTTCTTGTTGATCTTCTGGAGGAGGGGCCTGTTGTCATGATTTTCAAGTATCTCTGCGCCAGGCAGAATTGCACTGCCCTTACCAGGGGCCGGGCTAAGTAATCCTCTCAGGTTTGCTTTCGGGAGCTTTTGTTCCCTGAACGCTTTCTGTAGAGTTCTGGAGGATGGGAATGAAAATGGCAGCCTCCCAATCTCCGGCTCAGAGGAGCCGAGAGCTAGGGGCCCCAGTCTTCAGTGCACCTTCAGAGAAAAGCGCTTAATCACTCCCATCTCCCCAGCCTCCAGCCGTGCTTGGAGAAAATCGTGTGTAATCAGTCCCGTCTCACTGGCTTCTGGCTGTGCTCTGAGGTCACCCAGCCCGTGACCAAGCATCTCTGTCTCTGGCAGAGTCCCACCTGGAGTCTCCAAACCCTGTAGATCCCTGAGCTGTCCCAGGTTGGAGTCTTCCCGGATCTTGTGGGGACCCCTCGCACAGAGCACTGGCCTGTGTCACAGACCACGGCTCTAGGAAACCCCGAGTTGAGAGTTTACTCCTCGGCTCTGTCTCCGCAGCTGTCTTCCCCACTCTAATACCTGTGAGCTCTGTGACACTCAGACACCCGCAATCCTTCTGTGACCCCGCGGGACCTGAGTCCACGCTGTCCCCGCGAGGTCTTCAGCCCAGTTTAGCCTCTGGAGCGATGTCCCTCCGTGGGGCAGACTTTTAAAAGTCCTGATTTTGTGCTCTGTTGTTCCACCGTTTGCCAGGAGCCGGTCCCTCCCCCTGGGGTCTATCTTCCTGTCACGTTGGATTCACTTCTCCACTTGTCCTACCTTTTAGGAAGTGGTCAATTTTCTGTTTCTAGAATTGTTGTTCTTCTCTTCGATCTCCTGTTGGATTCGTAGGTGTTCGTAATGGTTTGATAGGCTATCTAGCTGATCTCCTGCTGCCTGATGTTGTCTCAGCCTCCTACTTCTCCGCCATGTTGACTCCTCCCCCACAACTTGACTTTTTAATACCTCAGAGTATTGTAAGTGAATTTCACAGAAATTATTGATTGACTTGACATGCCAGTTCGATTCTGAGTTGTGTTGGATTGTGTTGGTGTGTCCCTTCAACCTAGGTCATCAGAAATGCATAATATTACCCTCCCATTTATAAATCCTAGCCGTTAAAAAGAACAGAAGGTGAAATTAATAAAAGACTTTTTTAGACACCCTACAGCTGCATCTCATGAGCACCTCTGCCTACTACACCTAGCTCTTCCTCCTCCCTAAGAGCCTGGTCTACTCTGCCATCATCACTGTCCATCTGCTTGGGACACCAGCACTCTATGGCAGTGGGAAGATTTCCTAGCACACGGTGGCACCAAGAGTCCACTTTTCCCCATTGACTATTGTTGCTAAAAGTGTCTACTTAGCATCTAGTGGGGCTTTCTTACTGGATTTGCCTTATTTCCATTCACATGTGTCTCTTCTTATTGTGTCAGTATTGCAAAATAGGTTAACAAATCACTGGGCAAACAGAAGCTCTCAGTCTGCAGCTAGAAAAATGCTGCCATGACTCGGGAACAGGGCCAGGGGGCATCCACAGGGGCTTCAGCACATCTCTCTCCTTAATGTCCACCAGCTCCTCAACCAGTCCAACCCAGTCCCCGTGCCTCTGAGCACAACCAGCATACAACTTCTAGTCATGGCCCCTAGGGCTCTTTAACCAGGTAACTGCCTGGCTGCCTTTTATTCTACACATCCAGAAGCTGCAATCTTTGCTACCTGAATTGTGTACTGTTTTTCATAATAGCTACAATAAAACAACCAAAAATCTCCTTTTGCCTCTGTGTTCTCCATTTGGTGCAATCTAACTAAAATTCCTTGGTAAAAAGGACAGCATGGCAACTGAGCTTTCCAATTAAGCAGTGTTTTGTTATAATGGTCACTTCCACATTTCTAATTATTGCCCTGAGACAGCCCTTATGATGCCTTCTTTGGGGCCCTAGCTCCACAGCCAGTGAAGGTGCCCAGGTTACATCTACTTCAAAGTGAGCAGATTCAGACTCATTTGTTTGAAACCGACCCAGTGGTCTCAATATAACCTGTTGCATGACTGGCAGGTGTGCTCAGACCTGTCTCAGTGCATCATGGGCACCACGTTCCTGATCTCACAAGAACCCCATGAGAGCTGCACTAACACTGAAAAGGTAGGGTGGGGGAAGGGTTAAGTGCTTGGACTCTGAACCCCAAGTGCCTGGGTTTAAATCTTGGGTCTATAGCTATTTGAACTCTCTGTGTAATAGTCTTTTCATTTGTAAAATGATGATACAGTGTTACCTGTCTCCTGGAGTTGTGTGGATAAAAGTTGTCTGGAGTTACTTATGCTGGATACATGCAAGTCCTCAACAGCATTAGCGTCCATTGCTGGAAGCTCTCCTTTAGTAATAATACATAGTGCACTCATTCACACACACTACCAAGTATGACACTCATTTATATGTGTGTGTATATTTCTACAAACATGGGTTTAAAACAAAATGTTCAGTGTCTGGTACGTTGTTGAAAAATTAGTGATTGTATAATTTTCTATTTTTGCTAATGAATGCATTTAAAGTTGAAACTTTCATATATTAGAAATAAAACAATGTCTCATTTTAAATTGGGACAGATTTTCTGTTTATTTACAATCAGCTTCAGTTTCTGTGAAACAGGTTATTTTGGAAACCAAGGAAAGGTTCCCATGTGGTAACAGTGTAAGACCAATCAGATATAAGGAAGAAGAAATTTAATTTCAATCTACTCCTTGATTCTCAAGAATTCGATCAGATCTCTTTAGGACAAATGCCTGGGCCTACTTAGAGATCTGGAACTGTCTCTGCACTGGGAAAGCACGGAGACACAGAGGGGAAAACTAGCAAATGACCTAAAGCTGTACGGGCTCGTAAGGTGTCAAATTGCATTTTCAGGGCCTTTATCTAGATTCCTTAGCACAGATTATCTGATGCAATTGAGCTATTCTTCATTTTAAGTCTTCCCATAACTCAGGAGGTGACAAGCCACCTTTTCCTCAGCATTGTGACTGATTCACTTCAGCTGTCTGACCCAACATAACACCTTCAGCCAATCGTCTGACAGAGGATTGTGCTCCCTCCTTCCTTCCATTGAAGACACGGAGAAGGAGGACACGGTTAGACCAACACGCAAACCTGCAGACTCCCTTTATATCTTTCAAAGTACATATAAGAAAAGGTGCTAATTTTCCAAATCTCTATGATAACAAAACTCAACCCATTCCTTTACAAGAAAAGTGCTAACATTGTAATTGTGGGTGCCTCCGATGTCTTTCCTTCTTTCTACTTCTCACCCCTTCCTTCGACAGCTATCCTCTACTCTGTGCGGTTGCCGCACTAGGTGCTGGAGAAAGAAACTAAAAGGCCAGCAGCCCGCAGACGCCCTCTTCTCCACCCGGGGCCCATCAGCGCTGGATCCATCCCAGGGCAGCAGGAGCCCAGATGTTCTGTTTCATTTGTAGCCACTGGCCAAATGAGCCCATGGTGCTTTAGAATCGAATCTTACGTTCTAGGAACGTTGCTCCAGTAATAGTTTTAATTTTAATAACTTCCTAACTTGATGGTCAGACAATGAAAATATAATACAGTAAAGTTAGTCACTTTGAACACTCCTTCTCTGCCTGCTACTCACCTGCATTTTGTCTTGAACAAAGCACTACGCCCTGGCAAGGTTTGTTCTAGCTCAGCTCCAGGATCCAACGAAATGGTAATCCTCCCAACCACCACTAGGTGGGGGTAAAAGTCAGAGGCAGGAAACCAATCATAGCTTCAGAATTGGAAGCTTGATGAAGAATGTCTAACTGGCATTCTTCCTGTTATTATCATCGTGCTCCTCTGAACTTCTAATTGAGTAAATACATTACTACTGAGAAATTATTACTTTTGGAAAAATGAGAGCTATACAAAAGCATGAAGTAAAATGTGAACTTTTTCCAAAAGTGTAAGTCCTATGACATACAAAAAAATCTCCATGAAAATAACCTCATAATGAGGTAGGCAAAAGTTTACTAGTCCTTTGAATTTCTACTGGTTGAGAAAGAGTTTGTGTTAAGTCACATCTGGATTTCCTCTGACTCTGCTTTCATGGTTTAACCTGCTTTTAGATCCAATATCAAGAGTCCAGAATATCAAGTTACTTGGAGTTCCCCTGATTCACGGTCACATTGCTGTGCCTCCGATCACTCACGTGAGTCTTTCTTCTTGAAACCTGCTGCACTATTGTGTGTGTGTGTGTGTGTGCGCGTGTGTGTGTGTGTGTGTGTGTGTGTGTGTTTCATTACTTACTGAGCTCAAGAAACAGGCCAGGTCAGTGCAGAGGGCAGTGCAGCCAGCACATATGACAGGGCTGGGGGAGAGTTCCTAAATGTAGAAGAGAACACCCTCCCAGCAGCCAGGGGGTGAGGGAGGGGTGGGAGAAGCCTTCTCTCCTGGGAATGGAGAGTAGGATTGCAGAGCAACAGTGTGAAGGATAGAGAAAGCAAGCTGCCAAATGGCCTGAAGGTTAGGGTCACAAGGTCTTCAACAAAGTTAAGAAGAGAACACAAGAAGATGCTACAGGGAGGTTGGACAACTGTGAGGTCAAATGGTGCTTGCTGCCAGGCTAAGGACCCATGACTTCCCTTATCCTTTCTACCACTGAAGGATTTTGAACAGGAGAAGATGGGATCAATGTTGCATTTCTATAAATACTGAGAGCCCCCACATGGATTAGCTGTGAGCATGGACTCCAGCACTGAGCGAGGATCCAAATCCTAGCTCCACCTCTCACTTTTTTTTTAAAGATTTTATTTATTTAGTGACAGAGAGAGAGACACACACACCGAGAGAGGGAATACAAGCAGGAGGAGTGGGAGAGGTAGAAGCAGGCTTCCTGCTGAGCAGGGAGCCTGATTTGGGGCTTGATCCCAGGGCCCTGGGATCATGACCCTGCCAAAGGAGACACTTAACACCTGAGCCACCCAGGCACACTCCCACCTCTCACTCTTTGTCTGACCTTGCACAAGTTATTCCCTTCCCTGTGCCTCAATCTGCTCATCTCTGGAATATGCTGATGAGACCTTTACCTTCTAGAGTGGATTAAGGATCCCGTGGAACAATGCAGTGTTCTATGTCCCATGGCACTCGTGGGGCTGGGAGAGGCTGACTGAGGCAGGGAGACAGGAGGCTGGTACAGGAACTGCAGCAAGAAGTGCTGAATGGAAGGTGGGGGAGACAGGACATGGTACAATGCATGAGACACAGGAGGCAGGAACACAGAGGATGGAAATGGCAGTGAGCGATGGGATGGGGCCCTGAGAAAGGGCAGCTCCCCAGGGAGGCTCTGGTCTCTGTCATGGGCAACCTGGAGGCCAGCACTCCCTCCTTGCACAGGGTGTCCTGGAGGATGGTCAGGTGAGGGTATGACAAGGAATAAGAGAACATCAAGACCCTTCTCCTGCTCTGTCTTCTGAGATGCAGATCGCACATCACAAGGTCTGTGGCCCTCGGTTACATTATTTTACACTCTGGGTCTCACCACGGCTCCCACAGCAAGACTGGGTCTCTGTTATCTCATATCTTCAACGCCTGCTTTGTATGATAGAGGAAAACACAGATGATATTCTCATTTTTTACCAGCTCAGATTCAGGACCAGGATGGAACACAGAAAAAAGAGATACTTTGAAAATCTTTCAACCAAAAACTGCCAGCCAGTGTTATAAGGACAGATTCCAAGTAGTTTTAAAAATTGCCTATTACTGATGGAAATCTTTGACTCCGTACTTATGGCATCTTTCCCTGGGGAATACCTTCCTCCCTGCAGAAATCAAAGAAAACACATGGGGCACCTGGGTATCTCAGTTGGTTAAGCATCTGCCTTTGGCTCAGGTCTTGATCCTGGGTCCTGGGATTGAACCCAAGTCAGATTACCTGCACAGTGGGGAGTCTACTTCTCCCTCTCCTCCTGTCCTCCAGCTGCTCATTGTTTCTCGGCTCTCTCTCTCCCTTTCTCTCACAAATAATAAACAAAATCCTAAAAGGAAAAGGAAGGAAAACAAAACACAAAACAAAACAAACAAACAAACAAACCAAAAAACCTGACTCAGGTTGGGTTCTTGGCCTATAGTATGTGTTTTGTTAGAGAAATGGCCATGTAAGGCATAATAAAAGAATAGCCCTTTATAAATGGATAAAGTGTTATTAAGATGGTAAAGAAATATTCATTCACTAAAATGGTACCCACTCCAAAGAAGGAAATTACAAGAGGACAGAAACAGGGAGGAAGCTCGATGTGGGAGCTCAGCACATTTACACACTATGAGAGAAACCATCACACTAAGGCTCGGGGACCCAGGGTAGGTGACACTGGGAGAAGCTGGAGGAAGCTATAGACAGTGGTCTATGTGCTATAGACCATGAAAATACCATGTAAATTGTTTCATTCATCCTGTGTTCTTGAATTTGGTTGAATCACATAGCATTTAAGCCTCAGTCACATTAAAGGATCATTCAAGCTCAATTAGATGTTGACACAATTACAGAAACAACTTCCATTAACTCTCTCTGCCAGTGCTCCAGGACAGGTTTTCACAGAAATGAGGGTGCAGGATAGAAGACCTATCTTGACCTGATTTTGGTGATTTACAATTACTCTTAAACAACAATTCTGTTCTTATAGATTTCTGCCCTGTAAATGACATAACCCAAAATAAAACCATTTACAAGGTTATTTTTCCTCCATTCGTCCTTTAGATTATAATCACACTTAATGTTCTCTAGGACATGAGACCTTCTTTTCCTATTAGGCAGAGCAAACCAAGCCACATGCTAACAGAGCATAATCACAGCATGTGTGGAAACGGCCTGGGTCTCTGCATTGAGCCTTGATCATGTCACCAGCAAGAGGGCAGGGCGGCCCTTGGGCTTCCACTCAGGCCATCATGAAGAGAAGAATTCCAGCCCAGTAATGAACCATGCAGCTCAGTCCATCATGGGCCTTCCTACTCTATGCCTGGGGTCTCAAAGCCCACATGTGATGGTAACCCCCTGGCAGGGCTCAGGATCCCACAGCGCTAGGAATCCCTCTGTTCCTCACAAGAGGATGGGGGAAGCCTGAGTGTTTGAGCATTTGTCTGTCTGGCTATCTCCCTCCTCCAACCCTCCGTGTTCCTCTCTCACCCACCATTCATCACTTCCAGGCACCACCTGTGCAGATGGTGGCCCCGCAAAGCCACTGCCTGCTCTATGGAAGCCACAGGAGACTCTGGAGGGTCACTGACTCTTACAGTTGCTCCCTCATCTCAGCCTGCCTGGTTTCCATCTCTCTGTCCCTGAGGAACAGGGCTGTTCAGATACACAGAGCGCTTGGTGTCCTAGGACTGGGATCACAGGGATAGAGAGGGGCTGGCTGTTTCTGGTACTGGAATCTCTTTTTCCCCAGGGCTCACACTATCTTCTAGAGAATCCTGGCCTGACAGCTGGAGAGAGGAGCCACGTTGTCTCCCCATCTTGTCCTCCACCTGCTCTGGATTTCTTCTGGGCTCACTGAAGAATGGAGACCTGAGACCCACCTTCAGGACTTCCAGGGTCCTGAAGTTCCTGAAGATCCTGAGGCTAGGGACTGAGTTCAAGCTCAGTCCTTAGCGTCTCTCAGGAGCCTAACCTGGGGAGACACTTTCTGGTTCTTCTTCTGCTTCCTGAGGTGACACTTTGAGATCCAGAAACCATGTCTCATTCCAAGCGAGGAGGAACGGAATGACGGGAGCATGAAGCCGAAAGCCCCTTGAGAGAAAAGCAGGAAGGACAGATGTGACCAAGAGAGGGAAATACAGTTTCCAGGAGCTCACACTGAAAACCGAGGCTTCACCATTATAGATGATGATGGTACAGAACACGTGGGAGGCTGGACCTGTGAGAGGACAGCCTTTGGGAGTAAAAGGCACTGGGCACTGATGTCGTCAGCTGACAGACACATAATCCAGCACCATTCAAATTAGACACTTGATGTTGGGAAGGCAGCTGCTCCCAAAAGACACCTGTCTGAGCCAGAAGCTCCTAATGCCTGGAAAAGCTCTGCCAGGCCCAGCTCCTGCCCACATCATTCTGTCTCCAGCCCCTGAACACACACTGGACCAACGTGGGCTTCTCCGTGGCACTCCATCTCTCCCTGGCTGCTAGTGCTGTCCGTCCTCCCAGGGTCTAGCAGACTAGTGTGTTGGCAAACTGAGTTTTGTCCCCCACAATGTGCAACAGGCAAAAGCAGTCTCCCCACAGGAGGGACCCCTGAAATGCAAAGGTGGGGCTCCCTCTAGTGGTTGGGGGCCCAGAGATCATCCCACAGGACCTGGGCCTTGTCACTCATCCCCCAACTTGGATTCCTAGGAACAGGACAGCTGCCCAGAATGATGCCAACAGCAACCTGGCTGACAACATGGGGGTCAGGGAACATTGGATGAGAAGCCCTGTAAATATTAACACAGCTGCAGAGTCAATGTTTATTAGCAAATCACCACACACACACACACACAAACACACAAACACATACACACATACACACAAGCATACCCTGCAGCCAGAGTGAGCTTCCTGGAAGAGGAGGCATTTTACATTCTGATACTCATTATGTTTATAGGCTGACACCAAGTGCAATGTAGTACCAGCCTCCTTTTTGCTGATTTTCCTTTGTGAAGATGAGGAGCTGAGAAATAGTGGTAGGAGCACTGACTTCAGGGCTCACAAGCAGGACATGGGGGGCCCAGCCACAGTGCAGGCAGCCTGGCTCTGCTGTGCGCTATAGCCTCTGCAAGCCAGCCTCCACTTTGCTGTCCCTAAAGCACATGGAGAACTTCGTCTCTGAGGGAGATGCTTCATGGATACTGGGTATAAACAGAGACTCTCAGCTTCCTCATTATCAGACAGGAGCCCATAACCTCCTCAAACAATGGGATGCTGTGTGGGAGCCTTCAGGCTGGTAAAAACTTCAGATAACACAGCATGGGCAGTGTTTATGGAGAACATGTCTGTGTATTTCCCGGGACCAGCCACCTTGGGATCAGATTCCCTGGGGAAATGCTTACTCCCAGTGCAGAGCCCTTGAGCTGTCGGGGACAGCTTTGCTTCTGACAGCCAGTCTGGACAACAGTAAGGGTGTCTATTACTGTCGGTGTGAATTAATGCAGTGGTGGCAGCCAGTGGCACCAGGAGCAGCATCGAGGACCAGTGAACTTGGAGCAGACAGATGAACAGACATGGATTGACAGGAATGCTCTGCCTTTGTATAAATGTAAGTATGCATATTCACAAACAAATCTCTGTAGTTTTCACAGGTACGTACAACAGCAAGCATATTAGTTAATCCTCTCATTTGAGGATGGGAAATGGGGGCCTTGCAAGGAAGATCAGCTTAGAAAAATCTAACAAGCACACTGGGTATATAATTGGAAAAACAGGTTTCCTGCCAAATATTTATGGGCTCCTCCACTCACTAAGCTGAGTCTTAGCTGTAATAGCTGGCACTCACCTGGGCTCCAATACGCTGTAAGGTATATGTAATGCCTGCAATGGTCAGCAGAGAGCGAGAAGTCTGTGTAAGGAACAAGATACCAAAGTTTTTGTGCAGGAAACTTATGACTGAAAACAAATGGGAAATAGAGCAAGATCACAACATACATCCAAAGCAACAGCTCAGTGAGGACAGAAATTAATCCCTGAATCAGAAACATCCTAGCAGGTTATGTAGGCCACAGCCTGCTAAGAGTCTGGCCTACCTGAAGTTCTTGGTGTGCTTTGTTGTATCTGGGCAATCTCAAGTAAGTTACTTGACCTCCCTAAGCCTCAGTCACATCTGCAGAATGGGATGAATAACACCTGCTTTATGCTTTCAGGGAAGGAATCAATACATATAATGTTTGACATTCGATAAAGTGCATTTGTGATTATTCAGTAGATCAGTGACCTCTGTTATGACCTTTAAAAAACTAGTCTGGTTTCTGGGCTCCCCTGGAATCTTCTGGAAACTGTGCTGGCCCAGCCCTGCCACAGCACTAGCAGGATATGGGGCTGCTTTTTGGGAAGCTGGGGGTGACACCAAGGAGCACTGGTCCCAGGAACAGGAACCTGGGCCCTGGTCTGGCTTCCTTTCTCCTCCACTACCAGCCCCTATTTCAGGCCAGTATGTTGCGTCATGATTTGCATACAGTCACGTTCCCATCCACGTCTCAGCCCAGACTGACTGCATGAAATTTCTGTTCACTGACAGTTTCTTCCCATCTTCAATGCAAGGCGCACACGATGCAATTCAGTTTTGTTAACACTCTTGTACAAAACTTCTAAAACATACACGTTACATTATCACATACATATATATCAAACATACAGCATCTTCCAGGCATTTCTCCAAGTGCTCTTGATACAGAGTTATGTGACCTCACAAAGCTCATTAAGAACACAATAGACCAGCCACCCTGTGGTCGGAAAACATCCAACCCACCACCCTGTGCATCCCACAGGCCCCAGGAGACTTGACATGAGGACCCAAGAGAAGAAAGGGACGATGGATGGAAGAGGCTCATATGAAGAGAGCACTGAGAGCAGCAGACAGTGGTCATCAGAAGAGAGAGAAATGACACAGATGGAATGACATAGAATTTAAAGTATCTGCTGTGACCAGACAGAGAGGTAGAGAGATAGAGATAGGAAGCAAAATAGGTAAGAGAGATGTCAGTAAGTGAAGGAACTAGGGAGTAGAAATGGGCAGACAGATGTCAGGAGATATAAGTATAGAGACAGATGAGAGACATAGAGAAACACACACACACACACACACACACACAGATCAGGAGGAGACAGAGGAGAGGGAGAAAGAAAGAAAGCAGGAGGAGACCCAGCTAGAACGGGAGACAGAGAGAGAAGGATGCAGAGGGACAGACAGCAACAGGACAGAAGACAAAGAAAGAGCTTGGACACAGCCATGGGGACAGAGGTAAGTGAGGAGGGGGTGCAGTGGGGGCAGGGACACAGAAGGACAATGGGAGCAGCACCAGTGTCAATGAGGAAGCTGGGGACCCCCTGGGACATGTGTCTGGATCCAGTGTCTCACTAAGGGGTGCATGGGGGAGATTTCCTAATTCTAAATTCTCTCTGATTCCTCCTGCACTTCTCGGTGGTAATAATTCCATAGAGAAGAGCTGTCATGCATAAGCTCTGTGCAGCCTGAAACCTAGTCTATATGAAAATGGGCAGATAAGAGGTTGATTCTTTTACTATTGTGTTATAACTGTTTTCAGTCATTTCTCAATGAGCCCTGGTACTTGGAATAAGAAATGGTATTTGATACCACAACATAGATGCTAGGAGTGCTCACTTCTGAATTATTATTGCTTTCTTTCTTTTTCTTTTTTTCCGGTGGGTAGCTAAAAATGAGTATTTTTTTAGAGGAAATAGAATCAAACTATAGAAAAATTATATACTTGCATTTTTCCCTTACACTGAAATCTTGGTTTCTAATACTATCAACATGAATTTATAAAAATACAAGTAAACAACAGTATAATCACCACTACAAAACAAGTCCCAGAGGGTGAAATTTAAAATTTTTTCACTCCTTCTTTCTCTCCCTGCAATGTTTCTAGGGTCCTCTGTGCTCCATGAATAAGGTCTAGTGTCAACAGTGCACAATTTTCAGTGCTGTAGTCTATGATTTCCTTTAGCACTCTCATGGAGAAGATTGCTCTTATGTCTGTTTTATTTTACGAATTTTCCTTGAGGCACCTAGGTCCAGTCTGTTAAGCGTCCGACTCCTGGTCTATGCTCAGGTCAAGATCTCAGGGTCCTGGGACAGAGCCTTGTGTCTGGCTCTGCCTACAGTGCAGTCTGCTAGAGATTTCTTTCTTCCTCCCTCTCTCTCTGCTCCTCCCCCTGTTTGTGGTCTCTCTCTTTCTCTCTGAAATAAATTCATTTTTTTTAAAAAAGAATTTTCTTCCTACTCTAGTGTGACAGCAGTTTTACTTTCTTAATTTTGAGGCCATTAGACTTCTGGCCCAGCAAGGACTTCCAGGACTGCACAACATTGAGCTTGCCTGGGAGAGTCTGCTCTCAGAGCTGCTCCTGGGGCAGCCTCCTGCCCCTAGCACATAGGGTCCCTGAGCAAAGGACCCTGAATCCCTGCCCTTCCTCAGCTCCCAGCTTCTGTGATGACACTTATCTGTATTTTTTTATCATAGCCATTCTAACAGGAGTGAAGTGCCATATAATTGTCAGTTGGTTTGCCTTTCCAAGAATTTCAGATAAACAACATATAATTTTGTAATTTATGTCCCAAATATTGTATAACACTGCGCTTCTTTCCCATTGACTCTGGCAACCCTATGTGAGGCAGACTTTTGACTTTACAGGAACAAAAATGCTATCAAACTGACTTGCTATGTATGTACACACATACACAACCACACACACACTTTGAGGAGAACCAAAGTGGACCAACATAACTGACCTTAATATCTTTTAATACAGCAAGTTCAATGATTATCAAATTCACTCACCTTTTTAAATGAGTCCTTGGTGAAGAATGTCCAAAAGCCTGTCATTCTCTGTTGTCTGATAATACTCATGTGTGCCTCATAGGTTTTATTATTCTCATAGTTAGAAAATAGAGTTTAATGTTTAAAAGAGTCCTGGCCCCGTGTCTGACAGGTGGTGGGTGTTCTGTACATAGTGACTGAGTTTGAAATGCCAGGTCCACAGGATGAGAGGTGCACACAGTAGAGAGGAGTGGGTGGGGGTTCTAATCCCGCCTCAGCTGCTCACAGTCCTGTCATATTGAATGAGTCACCTGCATTTTGGCAGCAGTTTTCTTATCTTTAAAGATGAGGAATAATGAGGGTTCTGGAAGGAAGGCTTTCCTTTTGTTGGGGAAAGACCTTCCTCTGCCCTTTGCTCCTTTTACCTAGACTTAAAATCAAAGTGATATGAGACAGATTAACAGGAGAAAATCAAATTTAATAGGCAGGCATGTGAGGAGTCCACAAAGACACAAGAATTCTGAAGACAATTAAGGCAACAGGAGGCTTTTAAGAGCTACGGAGAGGGGCAGGGTCTGAGGATACAGATGGGCCAGGAGCAGGAGAGTGAGAGGAGGTGTTTGGAAGAACAAGTTTGCCCAATTATGCAGGTGATTCCTTACACAAAGGTGAGTCTCTGCTAATAGCTCTCTTGCTGCCAAAGGTTCTCCTTTCCAGGGTAAATTTCTGCTGTTTCAGGAGAGGCAGAAGCTTTTCCTGCATCTGCTGGGTTTTGATTATTATAATTCAGAATAGTCTTCATGTTGAAGTGGCCCATCATGGGCAGCTTGTCCTGAGTCCCCTACATTGTCCATCTTTAAAAGTCTAAACTTCTGTGAATCCATAACAAAGTGTGATTCTCCAGCATGCTACTTAACGACTTGGTTTTAAACATGGAGCTACTTGTCTAACAAAGAGAAATTATTTTTAACTATTTTTTCAACACATAGTGTTATAAAGGTTTAACTTGAAGATAAAAGAAAGAATATTTTATGCACAGTCTTCTCATCAAAATATATCAGTGACTTTCCTGGTTTGGATTTTCCAGCTTTGTCCTTTCCACGAAGAGTTGACATTGCATGTACAACCAATTTATTCCCGTGACTAAGGGAAGAAGTGAAACTATATTAGGTCTCAGATTCTCCCGGAGTCGGAAGGGAGCTGTCCCAGGTCAAGGAAAGCACACCAGTCTCTCAGAGGTTCAATGAAAGGTTCAAGCCTCAGCACCTGGCACTTTGCAAAGGGTCTGCCTGAGTCCACACCGCTCTGACCCGCTGTCTCTCCCCTGAGGCTGAGGTCTGGGAGGCCATCAGAGCAGTTTCAATCATGGCAGCAGCAGGATGACCTTGGGGGACAGGTTCCTCAAGAGCTACCTGATTTCTCTCTTCCTGGAGACCAGTGGGGTCTTGCTCAGAACTCTCCACTCTCCACATGAGTGTGGGGTGAAGTCTTGGCTGCCCTTTGTGTCTTGCCCAAAAGGTTTCCCTTATTTTTTAAGATATGTGCATCTTTTAACAAATACGACCTTTCAGCACCACTTACACAAGACAGCACCGCTTACACAACAGCAGGAAGAGAAGTAGAGGAACACAAGTATCACCTGTTGAAATGCGTTTCCAGGCCCAGGGTGGATCCATTCCTGCCTGGGTGCCGAGTCAGCAAACTGAAACTTAGGTAACTTCCCTGTCCCTGTAAATGCTGAGTTGACCAAAAATACAGTATATCCCAACTAGGCTGGCACCAAACACCAGGAAACAGCAATGATTCCCCTGTTCTAAGTAAGATCAGATATTGAACCCCGGCCAATCAAGCTAAGCCAAATAGTCTCTCCTTAGTCTCTGACTGACTTGCTATTCCTCCCTGTTTCCCCTTTACTGCTTCTAAAGTCTCTATAAAACTCCCTCTTGCCCAAATTCCCTGGGGAAAAGTGTTCCCCTCTTGTGAGAAACTGAACTCCACAATCCATGGACTGTTCTCCTTTGAGTAAAGGTCACCACACCCTACAGGCTGAATTGTTTCACTTTTGTCACTTGTCACACAGAAGAGAGTATTTGGCTGGAGGTTTGGCACAGGCTTCATTACACACTAAGGCTAATCATGGCCAACAGGTGTTTGAATAAAAACAGTAATTGAGAGAAACAGAGTTTTGAGTGCTGACAATGTGGCATAAAATTTATTTTCACGAAACAACAGATGATTGAGGATTATCCCCCCAAAGGTAAGACTTACATATTGGTAGAAATCTAGAAAAATAGAAAGAAAAGAGGTTACCCAATTTCTCACCATGCATATTGCTTATCCTCTGTTTTCAGACTCCTTCCACTTTTCATTTTTCTGTGCAGACGTCACCCCCATTGTCACTCTCTTTTCCACTTAAGATTTTAGCACAGCTGCCCTAGACACCTGCCAAGGGTCTGAATCATGGCCCTGCATTATTCTTTAAGCAAAGTATCCTAGTCAGCACCTCACCAGCTCAGCATAAACTCAAGGCCTGCATTTTGGGACACTTGAGCCTTGAATCTTGGTAGGAGTTCAGCATGTGTGCGTCTCAGTGTTTGACAACAGAAGGAGCTCAGGAGCTGGGTCTGGTAGTGGGTGTGAAGGACCCAAACCTCCTGCCACATTCAAGTCCCCTTCCTGGCCATCCCCACTGCCCTCTCCCTCCAGGTTGATAGGCTATCATTACCATAGTACCCAAGAGGCCCTTGTACACTGTCACAACTAAAAAGGAATGTTCATTCCAGTTGAAGGTCAATGCTATCTTGACTGAACTGAATCTTCATTTTAGATGCATTTCTCAGCTGACCCTTCCTGAAGCCCTGCTCTTACCATTTCTGAGAATCTGACCCTGGAACTGCAGGACCTGGTCCCACCTGCCCCCTGGTCTGCACTGACCCCTGGCTCAATGCAGCCCTCTTCCTCTGTACCCTCCCCCCCACACACACCTGATTTTATAAAACTGTAATATTTCCTGAAATTCTACACTATGAGGACCCCAGAAATCATCTACTGCAACCAATCCAGTTTTACGATGAAACACCAATCCTCAACATTTCTTGAGCTTTTTCTATGCATCTGGACAGGCCACATGCCTTGCTCACATTCCCTGATCACTCTGCATGAAACCTAATGTGGTCCCTTTGACATATGAGGAAAAGGAAGAGAATAGATTGCCCAAGACTATCCAGCTATTGTGCTTACATTAGGGCATTTCTGTCTTCTGAGGAGATTTCTGGGAGAAATTTTCCAGTGCTAGCTCAGGGGACCTGTTGCCTCTTCAGCAGGCATCTCTGCTCTGGGCTTGTCCCTGCCTCCAGAGCAGCCTGCAACACCCATTGCTCTGCCAGTACTGAGTGGCCATTTGAGGCTTGAGATTTATTCCCAGTGAGACCCGGCTCACATCCCCATCTAATTCCCTGTAGGCATGCAGCCTTGGAAGAGTTACTTAAAATACGAGCCAGGCTATTCCCATTCTAAACGGTGGATAGCAACATTTATTCCACAGGGTCGTTTTCAGGATTTGATCAAACAATGAACAGAAAACAATTAGTGTAGTGCTCAGGTGTACTGATATTCAATCAAGGATTTCTATTATCGCTGGTGCTCTCATTGCAGCAAGATTCCTCAGTGTTTCTCAGCACCCTGACCATTGGTGGTCCATCATCATCCCCCCCGCCCTTGTGGTTAGACTTGTCCCAGCCCTCTGGCCCCACCCTCACTGCAGCCTTTCTCTCACCAGTACCTGCAGGCCCCTCAGGGAATCAGACACTCAGCCCTAACAGAAGCTGCCCTCTGCCACCCAGGCAGACTGCCTCCCAGGCAGTCTCCTCCCAAAAGGAGCAGCTGTGAGGTCCCCCTGGGCTTTTCTCTCCCTGGTGGGAAGGAGAATCATGCTGGGCCCACTTGCCATCCTTTGTGGTCTCCTGTTTTCCGGTAAGTGCTGACTCCCTCCCTGGTGCAGGATGGGTGAGACACCATCAGGCTCCTGCCACCACCTCACTCACCACTGTCCCCCTTGCAGGTGGCCATGCAGAGATGAGGCTGGAGCAGCCAGCTGTAGTCATGGCATGTGAGAGCAGCTCAGCTACCCTATCTTGCACAGCCAACACCAAGGTCAGCTACATCCATTGGTACCGCCACCAGGAGGGAAAGGCCCTCCAGAGGATCCTCCGTCTGACCATGTACCAATCTGTCGTCCACTGGGATTCGGTTGAGAAAGCAGAAAAAGTCACTGCCATAGGAGCCAAAGATGGTTATAGCTGTACCCTGTTAATGTTGAAACTGGAGAATAGTGATGAGGGCATGTACTACTGCGCTGTCTGGGACTACCACAGCCCTGTGCTCTGACCAGGTGCCTGAGCAAAAAGGTCTCTGTCTCCCAGGGCGCTCCATGCCTGGCACCTTCCACTGGTTCTGGGTCCCTGTGGTTGCCCTGGGGTCAGCCCTCAGCACCTTGCACTCCCCAGCCCTCCTTCTGTTGGTCCACTGCACAGAACCCTGGAGGGCAAGGAGCCCCTGGTGTGCAGGCTGGCACAGACCCAGGGAGCTTTCCATCTGGAAGGACTTCTCTGAAGACCGTCCAGTGCAGTGTTTCTGAGGCATTTGGGGGAGAATCTGTGTTGCTCAATGCAGGAGCCACTAGCAGCATTCAAAATGTAGCTAGTCCACTAGTCCAAGCTGAGAGCAGCTGCTTGTGTGATATACAAAACATTTTGTCGAAGACTACAAAAAGAAGATTAAATATCCCATTAATGATCTCTATAATGAGTACATGCTTGAAATGACTTCGGATATGTTGGATTACTAAATAAAAATGGTTCTAAAGTGAATTTTTACTTATTTTTTACTTTTTTAATATAACAGCCATACAATTTTAATTTTAGCTCCAATTGCTGACCCACATTTATTTACATTAAACAGCACTCCAGTACACCGACAACTGAGAAATCTGACTCTGCCCTGAAGAATGTATAAATAAAATGTGGTGAAAATAATGTCAAGGGTGACGGAATCTTTGGAGATTTACCACAAAATGGTTGAAACTGAGACTGGAAGTCACCTCCTGATTCCAGTTTCTAAGTTGCTGTCCCGCCCACTGCTTGCTACTTTGCAGTGGAGACTCAGTGAGCAGAAGCACAGCAAGCAGTAGGGCTAACTTCTCAGCATCCCCATGCACTGACATGCCTGGTGCTCAACTCCTGTTGGGGGGACATGATCCTCAGGCAGGATGATGCGCCAACCCTGGATGAGACCCATGGCCCTCAGGCTTCCAATTCTTGCATGCTACTCCATATGGAATTTGGGGCCAGATTTCCCGGACTCTCATCTGTAAAATGAGGACATTTCATGGTTAAGATTACATGACTGATTTCTGTATAAAGCAAAATTACACAAATAAGATATTATTATGTTCATTGCCTTCTCATAAAGGAAGGAAGGAAGGAAGGAAGGAAGGAAGGAAGGAAGGAAGGAAAGAAGGAAGGAAGGAAGGAAGAAAACTAAACTGGTATTACTGATCTTCTAGCCCCAAACAGGAAAATACCTGTTGTTGTATGTAGGGAAGAAGAAAAATCTATCTGAGGAGGCTCAAGCTGAATTAAACCCATTTTCAATTGAAATTTCAAAGTCTACGTACAGCTTAGTTGCATTGCTAAACATGACGCCTGAAAGTCTACATGATCTCAAGAAAATTGGTCTCTAGTGTTCACTAACTCCTCATCTAGCTCCCTGAGCTTCTGTTTTTTGTGGTGGGAGATTTTTAATTTAGACATGCTTTGTTTTGAAAGGCCCCGACTAACACACTGACCTTGTACTTAAGGCCTGGGTCAAAACTAACATCTCCAGCGTGTGCAGGAAGGGGCGGGTATGGAGGGGCAGAAATTAATGTTCACTCTGTTTTGGGGGTCTTCATTCATCTGTCTCCCCCATTTCCTATTACAACCAAACCTCTTCCTCTTGTTGCACCCTCTCAGTGCCTGACTCCACAGACAAATGTCTCTGAGGCCTGACTATTACCATTTAGTTACAGAGAAATTTGCTAAGTAGGAAGACTCTTTCATGAGACATCATTCCAAATCAGCTAAAATCCAACATGATTCCGTAGTGTCTTTGAGTTACACGTAACTAAAAGGACAGTGGCCTTGTGCCTGGAGCAAACAACCTGCAGTAGGGTGGAAGAAAGTCCAACTTTAGAGACATTTACTCCTCCTGCCCTTCTCCTTGTGGCTAAGGTGAGCTTCACCAAGGACACTCTGGTCACACACAGCAAAGGCAAACCAGGCAAAGGCCAGTCAGCCCTCCTGTCTTAAGTAAACTTTTGCTAATTAAAGGGTCTGTCACTGAAAGCTTCTTATTAGAGTGTAAGGCACCGAGTACAGTGGTGACTCCATTAATAGCTGTTGAAGTGAAATTGACATTTTAACTATTAGAGAGGGGCTCACATTACCTCATGGGTGGGGGACTTTGTGTAGATGGATGCTTGAAATATCCTGATGATTTGGGCTCAACTCTTTTATTTCATTCCTGAGGTGGGTGAGACATAAGGTGTTTGAATAATTTGACCAAAATTATGTTATCATATTAAACCTGATTAAGAACACCTTAAATAACATGATTTCATAGTTACATTACCCATTATCAACTGACCATGCATAGTAGTACTCTATAAAAATTGATGTCTGGAGGGTATGTGCTATGGTGAGTGCTGTGAAGTGTGTAAACCTGGCGATTCACAGACCTGTACCTCCGGGGTGAATAATACATTACATGTTTATAAAAAAATCTTTTTTTAGAAATCAGAATTTTATTTTTATTTTTTTTATTTATTTAAACATATAATGTAACTCCACCATCTTCTCCCAACATCCCTCCCCCACAACCCCCCTCAGTTTGTTTTATGACATTAAGAGTCTCTTTTGGTTTGTCTCCCTCCTGATCCCATCTTGTTTCATTTATTCTTTTCCTACCCCCCTAACCCCCACCCCCGCTGCATCTCCACTTCCTCATATCAGGGAGATCATATGATAGTTGTCTTTCTCCGATTGACTTATTTCACTAAGCATAATACCCTCTAGTTCCATCCATGTCATTGCAAATGGCAAGATTTCATTTCAAATTAAAAAAAAATTGATTTCTGATACCTCAGAGTCACTTTGTGAAAATCACAGTTCTAAAGATTGCCTGGCACATCCAGAATTTCATGTTGACTCTTTCGTTCTTGGTGCTCTTTATGTTCAGGTTTAGGGATGTGGCCTGGGGCAGAGGAAAGAGCACAATTTCAGAGAGGTCACCTCTAAACTTGGGATCAGGATAGTTTTTTCTATGTCCCTTCCACATTTCCTGAATTTTCACGTAGAAACCATGTATTGCTTTTGAATTTTGCTTTAAAATTTATTTTATTTTTTTTAATATTTTATTTATTTGACAGAGAGAGATCATAAGTAGGCAGAGAGGCAGGCAGAGAGAGAGAGAGGGAAGCAGGCTCCCACCAAGCAGAGAGCCCGATTCGGGACTCGATCCCAGGACCCCAAGATCATGACCTGAGCCGAAGGCAGCGGCTTAACCCACTGAGCCACCCAGGTGCCCTTTAAAATTTATTTTATTTTATTTTTATTTTTTTTAAGATTTTATTTATTTATTAGTTAGAGAGAGAGAGAGAGAGTGAGCACAGGCAGACAGAGAGGCAGGCAGAAGCAGAGGGAGAAGCAGGCTCCCTGCCGAGCAAGGAGCCCAATGTGGGACTTGATCCCAGGATGCTGGGATCATGACCTGAGCCGAAGGCAGCTGCTTAACCAACTGAGCCACCCAGGCGTCCCTAAAATTTATTTTAAAAAGAATTCACATGACCCTTGGCCTCAGTACCTAGGTGGTGGTGGATTTTATGTGAGTGTGTGTGTATGTAATATATATATATATATATGTATATATATATATATAGTGTGTGTGTATGTAATATATATATGTAATATATATATAAAATAAAATAAAAATATATATTATTAAATTATTAATATAATTATTAAATTATAATATAAATTATAATATTATAATATATAATATATATCATATAATATATAATAATATTATAGTAATATAAATTAATTATATTATTAAATATAATTATTAAAATTATATATGTAATATATATAATTTTATTTATTATGTATATATTTTATTATTATATATATATAATTTTATTTTATTTTTTCAGTGTTCCAAGATTCATTGTTTATGTACCACACCCAGTGGTGTATTATATAGTCATGGTCAAGATTAAGGCTCCAGACCTTCCTGGCAAGAAGAAGGAGGAGCTACTAAAGGTCAGGAAAACTGGGAGGAGCTGTCCAGCTATGCCTCAATAAAGTGCCAGGAGGCGCTGCTGCCAAGCTCAAGAACAGAGTTGTTCACAAATCCATCAGCTGTGTTCTCACCATCATCAACCAGACTCAGAAAGAAAATCAGGAAATTCTACAAGGGTAAGAAGTACGAGCCCAAGATATGGATCTACAGCCCAAGAAGACCTGTGCCTGGCTGCTGGCTGAACAAGCAGGCAGAGAACCAGAGGACCAAGCAGCAACTGTGGAAGGGATAGCTGTCCTGGCAGCCGAAGGACGTAGTCAAGCCTTGAGGACCGGCGTCCATAAAACACAGGCAAACAGGAAAAAAAAAATCATTCACTACATTCTTAATATTAAAAATCACTGCATATTTTTCAGCACTTAGACACAACATGTCAAATTTGATGGTCAGGAAGGCCTGGAATTTGCTCTGTCCTGATCACTTTTCTCTCCTCTCCTCAAACAATCTTGGCTTCTTTTACAAATTTTCTCTCCTGATTCTCATTGACTCTCCACCTAGTCAGAGACAAGGTTCACCCTTAAGAGAGCTCAGAGTAGCTTCTGGGAAGTGTCTTTTCCTCTGTGTAGGATAGATACCAGGTACTACAGATAGGGGCACAAATATTCAGGCTTCTTATTAACACTGTAGTATAACGTCCTTGCTTTCTTGAAGTCTCTTTTCTCCACATGAAGGTGCAGGAATGAGATCCTCTCAAGCAGAATGGCAGGCAGTTTTCACACAACCATGATTTCTTTAGCAAAGTTGTTTGGCACTTTCATTGCCTGAACACATGACCTCTTAATTTCAAGGAATGCTGCTAGAAAATCATTTTCACATCATCTTCGCTTGGAGATTGAGAAAAGATAAAATTTCAATTAGTATTCCATTGTATATATATATATATACCACATCTTCTTTATCCATTCATCTGTTGATGTACATTGGGGTGAGTGCTGTGAAGTGTGTAAGCCTGACAATTCACAGACCTATACCCCTAGGGCTAATAATACATTATATGTTAACTTAAAAAATTTTAGGGACGCCTGGGTGGCTCAGTTGGTTAAGCGGCTGCCTTCAGCTCAGGTCATGATCCCAGCGTCCTGGGATCGAGTCCCACATCGGGCTCCTTGCTTGGCAGGGAGCCTGCTTATTCCTCTGCCTCTTCCTGCCTCTCTGTCTGCCTGTGCTCTCTCTCTCTCTAACTAATAAATAAATAAAATCTTTTAAAAAAATTTTTAAAGAAAGAATTGCTACTAGATTAACCAATACACAAAGCCTTCTACAGACTCTTCTTAAAACTCATAAAAATATATATAAGGTAACTAGAAATACAATTTAATAAAATACATGCAAAAATGTAATGGAGAAATTAATAATTTATCCAAAGATATAAAAGAAGAACTTAAAAACCTGGAGAGATATACTTAGGAATAGAAAGAATCAGTAACAGTAGCAATTATCCTCTCTTAAAGTATAAATTAATGGAATTCTAACAAAATCACAATTTTTATAGAAATCCAAAGGTTATCATAAATTTTACCAACTTTAATTAGATCTGGTTACCTGCAGAGATAGATGTAAAGAGAAAGGGGTAGAAAATATGTCTTTGTTTATATCTATAATATTTCATTTATTTAAAAAGAGAACTACTTTTGAACATTTAGCATTAAGTGAGAAATAAATCTGTATTGTGTTAAAAAATATTTCAATTAAGACTCTGTGTGTCCCCTTCTTTGGGGACACAGATTTCTCTCTAAAGTACATTTTTTTTCATTCCTGAGGTGGGTGAGACAAAATGAGTGTGAATAACTTGACCAATGTGGATTCCAAGGGGCAGAAAGGGTGGATTCTCTGAAATTTTCTGTGTGTGTGTGGTTTTTTTTTAACCAAGAATCAGCACTCCATGTTTTTCCACTGTGCTCTCTGCACCCTGAGGCTAACCCCTATGGATTCCACTAATGAGCATCTTTGCTCTGATTTCTATTAACTATTGGCCGATTGAAACTGAAGTTCAAAGAACCATCCCCATGTCACCTGACATAAACATTCCCCCTTAGGCATTAGATTTAGCCTGTGGATCCAGGCAGCGGGGAGAAAAGAAACAAATTCCTCCAGTGGGTAACTGGTATGAAAGGAGATGGCCACTCCCACCTGCACCTCTTGGTTCCTGAGCATAACCCTCTGGCTCTGGGGTAGATGGCACCATATGTTGGACCTAGAAAGGTTTCAGCCAACCCAAAGTCACTTGTCATAGAGGGAACACTGAGCTTACTTTGCTCTCATTTCCCAGTCTCCCACTGATGCTCCCACTGACTGCTTCCATCAACAACCAGAAGATAAGGAAGACCATAGGTGTAGTCCATGAGGGTCTGTCTAGTAATGCCCAAGGCAATGTAAAGAGAGGTGGACAGTCCATCTGCAGCAGCAAAAGGAAGAAATCAAGCAGATGGTCAGATAAGTTGTTATGCTTGATTCCAGATTAGTAAAACATTTTGGAGAAATAGGGGAAAGATTATATCTAAATTGATTCATTTCACTTTCCACAAAGCCACCAAGGTCCCATTTCTAACAGAACAGGATGTGACCTTCTGTAACAAAACAGGAAACGGGACAAGTGTTGAGAGATTATTGTTAATTCTATGCTTTTCTATTTGATGAACTAAGAAAAGAGCATGCAGATTATTTGTAATGCTTTTGTTCTTTGGTTAAATAATGGATTCTCTGGTATTTGTTGACTTGTTAAGTAAATCATCAACACATAAGTCAAATAAAATAAATGACATAAAAGAGATATATAAATGATCATAGTGTTTTATGAACCAATATTATGATAAATCCAATGTTGTGTCCTAGATGTTCTTTAATACAATAAATAAGTATATAACAGTGAAATAATCCCAACTCTTATTAAATAATTGAGACTATAGAAATACCTGCCACTTCCATAATGTCAACAAAATTCAGACTCTCACATTAGTTATAATTGATTTATCCTTTCTGACCTTCCTCAATCTACTTTCCTGCTATCTGTGAGTCAAATTTTAATTGTTTCAGTCACAAGTCGATCATTCCTAGCTACTATATAGTTCTGTTACCTTTATTTTTCAACTTCTAAATTGAGGTTACAAAATAATTACCAAAAATCTGCAGTTACATTCTGGAAACGGTATAATTAGCATTTGCAGTTCGTGGGTCAACAAATTTCTTTGAGTTTACTCCTTCTCTTTGCTCAGCCAAATCAAAACAAAGAATTCAGTGGTTTCTGTGTATAGTGGTAAATGTGCAGTCAGGCTTTCCAGGAGCTGAGTTCCATATGAAAATGAGAAATATAATGTAATATTCTGATAAGAACAAAATGAAAGCTATTGCTAAATGAGTATTCCTTGTCTACTAGACACTGTATTAAGTACTCCATATACTCTCTGTTATGTAATCCTAATAACAATACTTTGAGATAGCCATAGAAGGTGTAGATAAGACACTCTACACCTAGGAGAGTGTAGGTTAGGAGTCCACTCTGATGAGGATTCCTCACAGGAGCCCATTGGTTGATGTTTGAAAGATAAAACAGCAGCCCTAGCTAAATGGTCAAGTTATGCTCACTTCCTCTACAGCATGTCAGGAGGACCTAGCATGGGGAGAGGGGCAATAGATGTCAGACCCTGAAATCTTACTGCATTTACATAGTTGAGGACACTGAGTTTTAGATAGCCAATAAATCATGCTGATAACATGCAAAATCAGATTTAAAAGCAGTGGGGGCCCTTAACCATAGGAAATAAACTGAGGGCTTTTGGAGGGGTGAGGGGATGGACTAACTAGGTGATGGGCATTAAGGAAGGCACTTGTGATGAGCACTGGGTGGTATATGCAACTGATGAATCACTAAATTCTACCTCTGAAACTAATAATACACTTTATGTTAACTAAATTGATTTAAGTTAATATATTTTTTTAAAGAGCAGTAAAGAAATAAGTTTGACTTCAGCTCCACCATTTACTACCTGAAAAGCCTTACATTATATCGTCATGCCTCTGGAAATCACTGCCTGCCTCAAAATATCATCATTTAGATAAAATGAGCTAAAGGATATATATGTTTTGGAATTGTAAATACCATATTAAAGATTTATGGTTCTATTTTAACAACTTTCATTTGTCTCAATAAGATCTATGATACAAATTATTATTTAATGATAACCAATATCTAAGGAGCTCTCACCAAAGGGAAGGCACCATGCTTGATGCAGTAGGGAAATTTAACAATGACAAAACATATGGCTGATGTAGCCATATGAAATTTGGTGAAATTTAGCACAGGTTTTATGAAAGTAACAAAGTAAAGCAAGGTAGAACTTATCTGCTAACAAACCGGCAGAGTCATTGGTGTCATGCTCACCCAGATGAGGGAGAGAAATCACCAAGGACAGATAACATACTAAAGAATATTAATGATGTGGCTCATGAGTGAATAGAACTCTTGTGTGCTGGATGTTTAATGGTAGCTTCATTTTGTCCCAGTCTTGGCTGGCTGGGGCTCAAGCTCAAGATAATATTAGGGTGTGCCTAGACTACTGATTCTCAATTGGGGGCATTCCCCATATTGGCAGTGGCTGAAAACATTTCTGGTCATCACAAATGGTTGGGGCGCTGTAGATATCTCATGAGTAGAGGCCAGCACTGCTGCTAAACATCCGACTGGGCACAAGGGAGCCCCACCCCCACACCAAACAAATATTGAACCCAGTATGTCAATATTGTTGAGGTTGAGAAACCCTGGCCTAGCTATCTTAAGAAATGGACAAAATTGATAACTCCCAGCTTTTGGCTCCTGAGCTACATCCAGCCCAGATACAAGGAGAGCCTAAATCCTTGAGGATATTGATTGCATGGAGTCCTTCTTTGAAAAGCACAGTTGGAAATGTCATGGCAACCGTTCTCTTTTTCCACTGAGGTGGTGGAGAGACCACTCTTCTACTTCCTCACCAAACAAGGGTACTTCCAGGCTCTGGGGCCACCACATATTCAGAGACAAGGTCTGTATAAAAAGCCCCCTCTGTCTTGTGGTTTAGATGGGCAAAGAGACCAGTGATGACTCTCACCTAAAAAGTCAAAAGGTGATGTCAGGTCATAGCAGACTTGTAACTTGGGCCAACTTTCCTACTGAAATCAACTAAATAATCTTGATAAAATAATAATCTTCCTAAGAATTATGCTAGGGGTAACTTTTACCTTAGTAAATGGACTGCTGATTACTTATTTGGTATCAGATAGATATGGGTAAATCTGACCATTGGAACAATCTCAGAAATGACTGATTTGGGCACTGGGCCCTTAACCAGCCATTTCCACTGTTAACACTCTGACAGGTGTCTTTTTCCTTTTCCTCTTCCAGGTTCCATGTCTATTCCTCATCCTTCTTAAGCTTACAGCCTGAGCAAACAGGATGTTATGGCTACAAATATTCATTTGCTCTTCCCTCTTGGGATGTGAATTTGTTCCCCTACTTCTTCGATTGGTTGAGGGATTTAAAAAAGTTAATGTTTTATTCCTTGACAACTTTGGCTTTTGTTGGAAATCCTATTCTTTTGTTTATAGTTGCATGTTCACAGATATAACTGAAGCAATTGAAAAAATTATTTCAATAGGAGAAATGACATTTTCACTGCAGAGTATCCAGATTTAACTCTACATACACACATGTATCAACAAGTGCCAAATCAGGTTTTTGTGGATCAGATAATTCTTTGAAAAAACACTTGTTCAATATTAGTTACAGACAAATATAACCATGAGGCACATAAAATTCTGTATGTTCCTCTTTGGTCTTTAATATAAAATATGCAGAAGAGGAAGAGAACATGATGACCTGTTATAAAGTCCCCTAGAACAACAGTAGCATTACAGCCAAGTTAATAAGCACACACCCCCCTTATAATTGTGACCATATACTCCCCAACACTTAGCAACACTGGTCCCAAGCCCAGACCTCAGCCCTGACTGGGCCTCAGCCTCAGCCTGCACCACTTCCTGAGCCTCTCTGGTCAATGCCTCAGTATCAGAAGAAAGAAGAAAGGGAATCTGATGGCTATCAGTTGTATCCCCCACAGATGTCACTAACCATGTCACTCAAATGTCTGGTATTGACTTGGGTTCCTACTTAGAGGCTGTGTATGTTGAAACTGTCTGATTATCTCAGAGAGAAGCAAGATGCAGTATTTCTTTTTTTTTAATTTTTATTTATTTTTTTAAATTTCTTTTCAGTGTTTCAGAATTCATTTTTTATGCACCACACCCAGTGCTCCATGCAATACATACCCACCACCAGGTTCACCCAACCCCCCAACCCCATCCCCTCCAAAACCCTCAGTTTGTTTCTCAGAGTCCATAGTCTTTCATGGTTCATCTTCCCCTCCAATTTCCCCCAACTCACTTCTCCTCTCCACCTCCCCATGTCCTCCATGTTATTCCTTATGCTCCACAAATAAGCAAAAACATATGACATTTGAGTCTCTCTGCTTGACTTATTTCACTCAGCATAATCTCTTCCAGTCCCGTCCATGCTGATACAAAAGTTGGGTATTCATCCTTTCTGATGGAGGCATAATACTCCATAGCGTATATGGACCACATCTTCTTTATCCATTCATCTGTTGAAGGGCATCTTGGTTCTTTCCACAGTTTGGCGACTGTGGCCATTGCTACTATGTACATTGGGATACAGATGGCCCTTCTTTTCACTACATCTGTATCAAGGTGCAGTATTTCATTCCCCACAGACTTTCAGTAATTGTGAAAACTCAAGCTGAAGGTGCCTGAAATGCATAAAATGGAATTGATAACCATTTAGCTCCATTGGCTGCCAGATAATTAGCTCAATGTTGTGTCTGTCCAGGAAATCATGCATTCATCATAAAAATCTGTAAATAAACTTATTTGGAAGAAAGAATTGATGCTTAGAGAGAAAGAGATATGTTTCCAAATACATAGTCCATGCTGTTTTGATTGCACTATCAGGTCACTTTTAATTCCCTTAGAGTTTTTTAACTTTACAAGAATATAATCTGGCATTTGTGGATAAATACAGGTGGTCCCACTCCTGCCGCCCAGTCCAGCAGAGCCTGGTCAGGAAAGAATGACCAGTCACTCAAGAAGCCAGGGCAAATGGGCCACAGCAGGCAGACATCTGAAAGAGTTCCAGTCTGCCCCAAAACCCTACCTGCTAGTGGAGGAGAAAGGGGTAAGGAAATCATATATCTTCTCTGTATTGTGATCTTGCTTTAGCAGAATATATCATAGATCAACAACATGGAGAGTGGTAAAAACCTTGTACTTGGACTAAAGTAAGAAACCCAAATGTGCAGTGAGGCTGATACTTTGGAAATTTATAGCTGGCACAGTTTAACTCTCCCACATATATCATGTCATCTGGAGGCCTTCCTCTGGTTAGGCTAAACTGTGAAAAATAGCACCCATGAAAGATGTTGGCTATGCCTAGAACAAGGCAGACACCATGCTCAGCACAGAGCCTGATGCAGGGCTCAATCCCAAAACCTGAGATCAGGGCCTGAGCTGAAATCAAGAGTTGGGCACAACCAACTGAGCCCCTCAGACACCCCTGGGATATCAGAGTTTTAAGACAGCTTTCTCCCTGAAAGTATGGATGGATTACTTCCTTCCTTATTCTTTTACTGATTTTATACGTTTTCAAGAAAAGGACTACAAGAATTTTTAAAATTAAAATATTATTTTTTCTTTTTTTTGAGAGAAAGAGAGAGGTCGTATGTGAGTTGGGGAGGGAGCAGAAAGAGAAGGAGAGAGAGAATGCAGTGTGGGTCCAACATGAGGAATGGATCTCACAACTCTGAGATCATGACCTGAGCCAAAATCAAGAGTCAGACGCTAACCTAATGAGCCACCCAGGCACCCAATAATTAAAATATTATTCAACAAAGTCATTTTTCCATTTTTCAGTAATAATAAAAATATAACTTGAAAACGTAAAACCACATATTATTGCCAGGTAGAAAATATACATTATATTCATTATCCTTTTTAGAGTGATAGCATAATTAAATTCCTGAAAAATATTTATTGCAGCAATTACAGATATAGAAACTCAGATATGAAATAATTAAATATCTCAGCCGCCATCCAAAGGAGTAAGTAGTATAGGAGGGTACTTCTTTTCATAGGTCATTAAAAACATATACAGTAACATTTTAAGGACCTGATAAATTTTCAAAACACAAATGGGTTTCAAAATTAAATGGGTTAAGTGGTGGAGAAGGGTGTTTAATTAACTCTGGCACTTAAAAATAATCTTCTCATAGATAATTTAAAGAATTCCAATATTGCTTACAACAATATGTTAACCAAATAAAGAAAATATGAACCAAATACATAAATCTCACTTAAAAATGTACATTTATATATAAAATTCCAAGCACTTTTTTTTTCTATTTGTAAATATGTAAAAAAAAATTCAAGGCAACACTAAATAATGGGTGTCTGTTATTGTTATTTTGATATCTCATTTTCTCATATTTTCTTCAAGGAACAACTCTTACTTATGTGTGTTCTCATATTTACAGGCTCTGTGTCTTTCCATGAGTCACTTCTCTTTTCCACTGTCCTCTTTTGTGAAGTGGAGATTAATCATAACATCTATCACATGGGGCTACAGAAAGGATTAAATAAAATAGTACAAGAAAATGTTTTAAAACAATATTTGACAAATTGCAAGTCCACAACGGATATTAGATGTATTTTAATTATAAAGCTTATTATTAGATATGAAATACAGCATTTCTTTGAAAATGATCATGCTTGTGACATCATGCTTATGAGACAGTTGCAAAGCTCAGGGCAAGTAGAAGTTAATTTCCAGAGACCGCTCTGACCACTGTATTCCCAGCAATTGCAGCCTAGTCCCTTCTTGGAAGTACCTAAATTGTATCTATCCTAAAGATACAAACGTAGTGATCCAAAGGGGCACGTGTACCCGAATGTTTATAGCAGCAATGTCCACAATAGCCAAGTTATGGAAAGAACCTAAATTGCAAATAAAATTTAATTTCTCTGAGTCCTAATCTGCCTGGTGATATCTCAATTAACTTTAGAAAACACAAAATACTCTGGTGCTTGTGTACATGGCATATTCAGTAATATCAACGAGATATTTCAGTGTCTGATTGTTGTTTTGTTGTGCTGTGTTATAAAGAGTAAAGATCAGATATCCTATTTGAGTCTTGAATCAACAGCAAATCAGACAGAGAGACATAGGGGCTGAACCCAGCAGGCATGACCTCACTTTCCTACAGTGCAGGATTCCAGGGGGAAATGGCTAAGTGGGTGTGAGAATTATCCTATCCTGGGCTAGATGGACACATTCACACTAGGAATTTCTTTCCAGATTGAGAGCCTTCCTACCCCATCTGCCCAGTGCTCACAAGGCACAGGAAGCCCCAGACCTGCTCAGATCTGTGACTGATCATGAACAACCCCAGGAAACTATCTAAATCACCACTTCTTCTGAGAAACCTGAACCAGCTCCGCCCTCCAGCCACTGACCGGACAAGTCCTGCTAACAGGGACCTCACTTCTTACCTTGTCACTGGGGAGCCAGCCAGGCCAACGAGATGCCACTGTTAGAAGCTGTCATCTTCTCATCCCTCTTGGCCTATGAGTTGTCCCCCAGTCATTTCAGTCTATACAGGAGACTGAAGAAATTGCTTCCATGTAATTTGTTCATGGGAATTTTTCTTTTTGGTTGCAGTTGGCCTTGGGAAGGTGACATTGAAGCAACATGAAATATCAGTTTCCAGAGCAAGAGATAAGAGTGCCCACATATCATGCAACGTGTCTGCTGAGGACTTCAACAGTGAAACCATATACTGGTACTGGCAGAAACCAGATCAGGAGATAGAATATCTAGCAGATGTCATAACAAACCATGTTCAGGTTCCCTTAGATGGGAAGAACAACAAACTTGAAGCAAGTAAAAACACTCATATTTCCACTTCAACATTGAAAATAAATTTCCTAGAGAAAGAAGATGAGGCCATGTACTACTGTGGCAGCTGGAATCGGATCCACAGCATCACAGTTGCCGAGAGAAGCTTCGCAAGAACCCTCTTCAGGTCTGACCCACCCACATCCTTCTCAATGTGGGCAACTGCCGAGGCTGCACAGCTGGGTACCCAGCCCGAGACTCGCCCTCTGCAAGATTTCCTGAACTTTATATGAAGACATCATAGATTCTGCTCAGACAGTGAGCCCCACATGATATCAGCAATTATGGTCCAAATTATAGCAATCTGACACTATTTCCCACTAAATTCAACTGTCTGGAAACTATGAAAATACAGCGTGGATGGGTCAGAAAAAAAATCCATTTGTCTGTTATTTCACTGCAGAGGCAGGAAAGTCTAGTATCTGAATGGTTCAGAATGAAGACAGAAAGGGGTACACATTTTACATAAATATTTCTGGTTATTATTACTTACTGATGTTATTCATGGACATTACAGTTCTTCAGTGGTGCAATAATCTGTCAGATGTAAAATTTGTATGTCTTTTATTAGTGTCTGAGGCCATCCTGAAGGAATCCAAAAGAAATCTCAAAGAAAACAATCAGCTATTTTGGGTATAGAAGAGACCAACGTATAAATCCTGTATCCTAGAGGTAGAAGTAGCACATCACTCCAAGTTCAGGGTTCAGTGCTGGGAGAAAACCAGCACTGCCCCATTGGAAGAGGCCCATCAGCATCCATGAGCACATCAGGCATCACCAGAATGGAGGATATGCCTCTGACTTTGTTCTCCAGGGTTCTACAAAGAAACCAAAAATCCTGAATAAGAATCAGATGGTTAAAAAGAAAGATAATACACACTCTCTGCATCTCTAAAGAAAAGAAAGGTAATGTCCCTCACAAATTAATAAAATAAAAGATAATTATTGAGAATTGAGTTTTGTGATTAGTAACTGGTTGGTTGTGAGTTTTCAAAAATAGGGAAACAGTATAATGTGTGAAAATGTAAAAGTTCCCTCCATCACTCAGGAGTCTACTTTCAAAGGATGAGGAAAACCTTACTTCACAAAAATTTGTTCCTTTGGTAACATGGATATCTGATCACAGAATTGCCATACCTGCTGTTTACCTCTAGTTCCTGAGATCATGACATTCTCTCTTTCTCTTTCTAAGAATCAAGTGGCGTTATCAAATGCAGAGACACTATGGAAGCAGAATGAATTCCTCCCACAACAGAGTCAGCCCCTTTCCATAGACAAACTCGGGATCTTGTGTCCCACACCCTGTCATCATGATTCCTGACTGGGGTGGGTCCCAGCAGGAGGAACCTGAGTGCCTGGGTCTCAACAGAGCCTCTCACCTGTCCTCTAAGGTATCTACAGAAACAAAGTAAGAAGACCCCTGAATGGAATATAGAGCAAGAAAACATGAACCCTTTCTAGGGAGGAGTAAATGAAAGAGGGATTAAGGTTTTCACAGTATGTGCTAAATACTTTACACAGAGTATTTGATTAAACCAATAGAGCAGTACAGAACTGGATTGAAATGGGCACATGGGGACTGATCTCAGGAGATGTAGCTACCCTGACTTTTCAATACACAACAACCGGGAAACACTACAGTGATGAACAGGAGGGAAGAGGGCGCCTTAACTATGAGGTTTTGAAGTATCAAAGTATTATGGAGCCATTAAAAACGAGTTTTTTGACCAATTATAAGTAAACAAGCATAATCACCACATATTAGCAAGGAAAATGTCAAATACAGAAATGGCTTACATATAGTAAACTCTCCAATAAGGGAATTCTTTAAAATTTAAAGAGTGGATGCTCCTGGAAGGATAGGTGTTTTTAATTCTTCTTGGTAGATGTGCAGGTTTTCTACATTTTATCAAAAAGCTCCTGTTATGTATACATACATAGCAGCCAATATTTTATTGATTTATACATTTAATAATGAGATTGTTCATGTAACAATATAGACTATATCTATACATATAAGAGATAGTTAATATTATTATATATTTATAATTTTCTGTGGAATAATATTATATTATTACATTGTATCCCCAGGGGGGAAAAATACTGAAACACTAAAATTAATCATAACAGGAAGTCAGCAAACTGTTACTATACCTAGCAGCCCCCAGTTTTGTAAATAAAGTTTTACTGAAACACAACTTTGTCCATATGTTTACAAATTATCTATAGCTGCTTTTGTACTATAATGGCAGAATTGAGTAGTTGCAACAGAGACCCATAAAGCCTAAAATGTTACCATTTAGCCCTCTACAGAAAACATTTGCCAGTCACCACTCTAGAATGATACACTGAGAATGACATTGATTATTATTTTAGGTTTCCCTATTTCTCAGTGTTTCTTCAATGACCCTTTACTACATATCCACCTTTCCCATATTGGCTGTCTTACTCTGGATAAATTGCATAATGTATCCCTGATTCACTTGCCTTATTTTAAAATGGAATATATATTAACTTTAAGGAGGTGTTGGGAAGAGTAATGTCAGTAATACATATAAAGCTCTTACAAGTGCTTGGAGCATGTCTAATGCTTACCATATTGAGACATTGCATTGCTTATATGGGTTATTATGGCATATTTGAAAATGAAATTATTTAGATCCGTACTCCAAGTCCTTGATACTCAAAGTTTCTTTCATGGACCAGCAACATCCACTTCACCTAGGAGCTTGTT
Organism: Taxidea taxus jeffersonii; assembly: GCA_003697995.1. NCBI lineage: Eukaryota > Metazoa > Chordata > Mammalia > Carnivora > Mustelidae > Taxidea > Taxidea taxus. The sequence continues at coordinate 29,523 of RCUC01134679.1, read as the reverse complement.
ACAAAGGCAGAAAATCAAACCTCAACTAGTGCTACTGAGTGATAATCTCATTTCACAAGTTTCTCACAAAGAAAGGCAGGCAGAGAGAAGGGGTCCCGCCTTGAGAGGAAACCACCTGTAAGAGGATTTTTCTCCACCCTGGAAGGAGCCCTCCACCCTTTCCCATATGAACAACTACCGAATAGGTAGATGAGTTTGTGAACAAAAACCTGATTGGGTGACGAGAGCATGGAGTGTTCATCAGATAAAAACAGTCCACCAACAAAGGCCATAAAAACCCCTACACTTAGAAACTTTGGGGTGGGGTGGGCAACTCTCACAGGGCCCCTCCCATTTGGGGAGTTTATGTACTACGGCTCAATAAACTTTGCTTTGCTGCCCACCACTCTTCTTTCATCTGATCTATTTCTTCATTCTTTAAAGCAGCATGACCAAGAGCTGTGGGCACTAAAGGAAAAGAAGTTCTGCAAAACCCAGACAACCCACACAGATCCTCTTCTCAGGTTTGTATCCACCTGCATCCTTCCCTACATGAGCACCAGGAGCAGCTCCTCAACTTGTTCTCAGGGCTAAGCTCCATTTCCCAGGACTTCTTCCTCAACCTCTGAAAACTCAGATTATGTTCACACATTAGGACCTACAGAAACCTAGTTATATACTCTTTTTTAACTGTCCAGAGATTACCTGAATGCTTAATGTTGCTCAGGTCCAAAGAGGAAATCACTGAGTGCCAGAAAACACCTTGCTGATATTACATATGTGTATATAATCATCACAACATTTTTGTAATGTAATATTCATTTTGTCCATTGTAATATGAGTAATTTGAGACTTAGAAAGATGAAATAACTTTCAAATCCTTCATCCCCACTTTCTTCCTCTCCATCATGTCTTCTGAAGCATTTATTTGCTTTTATTTAGCATTTATTTGCTCTGTACATACTGGGGGAGAATGTGGACAGGAACTCACAGCCTCTCCTACAGTGAGGATTATAGATCATTCCACACTGTAGATCAGGGGACAGCCCCAGCAACCCACTTTTTTCTGCACAAGCCTCAGATCCTCCAGGGCAAGGAGGGGACATTAGTGATCACACAGACCTTTTCCCCCAGGGTTCTGCTGTGAGCCTAGGGAGGATTTCAGGGGCCATTTAATCAGAGCTGCTGCTCTTTTTAACGCATTGTGCTAAATCCCTTGATATAGTCTCTCTCATCCTGTGACAATACTGTGACACTGGCACTATCATGATTCACATTTTACAGATGAGGAGACAAAGGCATAAGATGTTGTTTACTTTGTGTTCACAGAGTTACTGAATGGGATAGAGGGCTGGTTCCTGGCTTCTGTGTCTGTCCTCATACCGGTACTATCCTGCCTCTGAAGCACAAACCGTAGAAATGGCTTCTCCTCTGTGGTTCCTACAGCCAAAGAGAAAACAAACTGTTATTCACAAAATAATTATTGACACAAATAGAAGACTATTTTTGCTGAGTCTGAATTTAAGCATTGTCTTCCTGGAATAAATATAAGCACGTTGGCTGATTGGACTTTCAAATTCTAAAACAACAACAAAATATAATAACAATAAAACAGTATACGAAATAACAAAATACTTAAAAAACATAGCATAGTATTTTCTTTCCTTTTTTTTTAAATAATAGAAAATAAATAAATAAGTCCTTTTTTTTTTTTTAACATTTATAATAGGACACATGCCCCTGGCATTCCTGGAACACAACCATGCCTATTCATTTTATAACTGTCTATGACTGCTTTTGAGCTACATGGCAGAGATGACTAATCACAACAGAGACCTTTAAGCAAAAAAGCCTGAATAAACTATGAAATATTTGTTATCTGACCCTGTACAAAATAAATATATATTTGCCAGCCTCTGCAATGCAACACAAAGTTAAGGAATGAATTTGTAACTATAACTAAAACTCAAGATGCAATAAGAAAAAAAATTGATAAATTATACTACATGAAAATGGAAAAAAAGCCAACATAACAAAAAGCAGCATGTTAAATCAAAGGACAAATGACAAGTCAATAGGAAGTAGATGCAATTTGTAGAGCACATAAAAGCCAACTATCCCCAATATAAAAAATACATCTAAAAAATGAAGGTAAAACATTTAAAATATCCTGTAGGAAAGTGACAAAAGACATGGAAAGCCAACTTATGAAGAGAAATACAAAAATAGCCCTTAAACATATAAAAAATGCTCAACTTCACTTATAAGATAAAGATCAATTAAAACTACATTGAGATATCATTTCTCACCCATGAGATTGGCAACAATTTAAAAGTTTGACAATACATTCCATTGGTGAAGCTGTGGGGGGAAACAGACACTCAAATATTGAAGGTAAGGATGCAAAATACAATCATCTTGTGGGAATATTTGGAAATATATACCAAAAGTCCATTTGCATTTACCTTTCAACCTAATAAAAACACCTTTAGAAATTTACTCTAAAGGCACAACTTTTTAAAATGTGAAAATATATGGAATTTCATTGTGTAACTGCAAAATGTTGAAAGTGACATAAATAGCCAAACACAGAAAGACTGGTTGAATAAACAATGGCACGTGCACATAATGGAGGACTATATACAATAAAGTAGAATGAGAGATGTAAAATCAATTGCAATTATATTGGCAATTCACAACTGGAAAATGAAACTTAAAAAAAGCATAATTTACAATAGTAACAGCAACAATATTAAAAAAAAAACCTCTATAATAGTTAGAGGTGAAATTTAACCAAAAAATGGGAAGGATTTGTATGCTGAAAACAATAAAACTTTACTGACAGAAGTCAAAGAAGAACTGAATAAATCTAGAGATATGCCATATATAGTTATGATATCAGACGTTCTCCAAACATTCAATGTAATCCCAATCAAAATCCCACAAAAACATTTCATAGAAATCAGTTAGCTTTTTGCAAAATTTATATGGGAAGACAAAGAACATAGCATTGCCAAAGTGTTTTGAAAAGAGTCTTTTTGAAAACACTGTTGAGCTACAATGGTCAAAACAGCGGGGTATTGGTGAAAACGTAGATACATAGATAAGAACAAAATCCAGAAATAGGGCAACACATAAGTGGTTAACCAATTCTTAACAAAGATGCCACGGAAATCCAATGGACAAAGAATAGCCTTTTCTACAACTGACTATGAAACAATTGTTTATGCATGTAAAAAAGTAATAAACCACAACCCATACCAAACATCACATACACAAATTAACTAAAAATGTATTCTAGGTCTAAAAGTAAAAACTAAAACAGTAAACTTCTAGATGAACGTATAGGAGTTAGTTAAAAATTTCTCACATACGACACAAAAAGCAAGAATCATAAAAGAAATGTGATAAACTGCACTTCCTCAAAATTAACATTTCTGTTTTTCTCAAGACTGAAAATGGAAGGAAAATAGAAAATTCCAAGAAAATGGATAGAAAAGAAACAGATTCAAGGAAAATATTCTCCATAAACATCAAAGACTGATGTCCAGAATAGAGAGAAGTCCCAAGACTCAATAATAAGAAAAGAAATCCAGTTAAAAAAAAATGGAAAATGATATAATGGACCTTTGGGCAGAACCCAACTGAAATGTATTCCTTCTTTTGATAGAAAATTATTTACATTAAAAAAAACAAAGAAACACAAAGAAAAACAAAATAGGAAAAAGGACCTACATGTGCTCAGAGATGTAGAGAGCTGGAAATAGCAGGGTTCCCATCCGACAATAATCCAAAAAAGCAGGACACACTGAAATTTGATACTTTGCTTGAACCCATCAAAGAACTAGGATTGCAGGGCTAATGACTTAAACAAAAACTGAAGACAAATGGGCACTTGCAGGGAGAAACAGGATGCTCACCTTGGACATATGTTGTCAAACACATTCAGCTGGTCACAGGATTAAAGTAGAGATTTTTAATGAAACAATAAGAGCCGAGTATAGACCAGTGGAAGAGTGTGAACCCTGCAGGACCAAAATATGAGATACATCCCATCAGCCTTTAAGCTTCTTCTCCAGGAACTGGAGAAAGAATAAAATTCTTGCAGGGAAGATCAGGGACAATCCAGAGGTAGCTTCCCTGGGTGCTGCAGGAGGGGAAAAACAGCTACTACTGCTAAATCCACCCATACCTAATCTACCCAATCACCACTGTAGAAAAAAGTGACTTCACCTGCAGGGGAAGGCGCTGGTGGAATCCCACTGCAGTTGAGGGAAGACAAAGAGGTGACCACCACGACTTTGCCCAGAACATCTCATCTATGTCCAAAAGTAGCAGTTTTCATCTGCAGAAGGATGGGCATCAGAACCACGGCCTGAAGTAGGTGGGAACCTCCTGCTGCTGGGGGAGAGAGACAAGGATTTAAAGTGTTCTATCTCTGGGAGGCACTTGCGTGGGTCAGTTGGCTGAGCGTTGGGCTCTTTACTTTGGTTCAGGTCGTGATCTCTGGATCCAGCTCAGTGTCAGGCTCCATGCTCAGCAGGCAGCCTGCTTTAGATTCTCTTTTTCCCCTCTCCATTTGCCCCTCCCCATACTCATGCTCTTTCTCTAAATAAATAAACAAAATCTTTTAAAAAATGAAATAAAATGTTCTGCCTCTGTAAAGGAATACTTGCCCAAGCCACATCCTTAAGACCCAGTTTCACTGTCTCAGGTTAAAATTAAGACTTAGTAAAAATATCAGAGTATGTCCCCTTCCTGACCTTTCACCCCCGTGCTAGGAAACCGTGAGTGAAAGTCACAGTGCATTACTACTGAGAGAACTTCCAGAGACCTTTCTTTGGGGAGCAGAACAAAGACTCAAAGATAAGTGAAAAGACGAAGAAAAAGTACAATTGGAGAATTTTTAAGTGTCTGAACTCTGACAAAAAGATTTCAACCCTAATAACTTAGCAACAAGTCCTTCAAATCCAGTCTAACTCCTGACTAATAACACAAACACCCACATAATGGCTAGCAGAAGGAAAGGTGTGCCGTTTTCAAGCACAAAATATGTTTACCTCAGTAACTACTACACCATACAACATATCCAGCTTCCAGCCAAAAATTTCAGAGGCGTAAAATAGGACAAAAATAGTCTGAGGCTATGAAGCAGTCACCAGAACAGACTGAGACATGACATGGATGTTGGAACTATCAAGGAATTTAGTATAAATATGATTAATATGTTAAAGGCTCTAATCTAATAGAAAAGGTAAATAGTATACAAGATCAGACAGATGATTTCAGCAGAGAGATTTGAAGAATCAAAGTAAATGCAAGAAATAAAAAACACCATAACAGAGATGAAGAATGCCCTGAGAGGCTCACCAGTGGATTTAAGAGATATTAGGAAAGAATAAGTTAACATAAAGATAGGCCACTAGAAATTACATAAACTTCAATGGAAGGACTAGAGACAGAGACAGAGAAAGAAGCAGATAACCTTAACTCTTAGAAGAATAAAACTGTAAGGACGCTTCCCCCTCTCTCCCATTCTGATTTGAACCAATAAAAGACTATAGTCCTTTAGTAAGAAATGGCTTCTTTACACTAATTATCAATCAATGATAACAATCACACAGTAACGACAGAGATGTACTGATAAACTGAGTTAGCAACCCTGTTTTGCAGGATGTTTTAGGGTAAAAACTGTGGCTCCCTTTCTCTGCAGTCTATGGGTCTTAGCTGTGTGTTCAGAGCACCACTTCCTCTTAGTAATCAGCTCTCAGATTTGCTCTGTGATCACCTGAGTATTCAACCACCTCTCCTGACAAGAGCTGGCAATATGCTGCTCCCGTCATGGGTCATCCTGGTGGCCTCCCTATGGATCTGTAAGTGGCTTTACCCAGGGGAGATTTCACTCAGTGAAGAAAAGAGATAGAACGCATGGTCAATCAAGTCAGCCATTGTGGGTAGAAGAAAGCCCAAAAGGTCATTCAACTTAGGCGGATAAATTCCACCATGACCTTGAATTCTTCAGGAAAAAAATGTAAACTCTACACCCCTAGTTTTTCATTAATAGAAAACAAATGTGTACTATTTTAAGGGATGTCAAAATTTTTCTAATTGTTATTTTTGTTTTCCTTTCAGATACAAATGCAAACATTTTAATAACGCAACTCATACCATCCATTACCAAGAAACAAGGAAACACAGCATTTTTAGAATGCCAAATAAAAACAGGTGGCTTAAGGAATAATGTATATATTCACTGGTATCAAAAGAAGCCAGACCAGCCTCTAAAACGAATTCTGTATATCTCCTCAAATGAAAATGTGGTCCATGAACAAGGGGTTAATGAGGAAAGATATGAAGCCAGGAAATGGCAGAGAGATTTGCCAGCGAGTCTCAGGATACACCGAGTTAATGAGGAAGATGCTGGGCTATATTACTGTGCCTGCTGGGATACACTGTATAGAAATGCTCCACTTCCACTGAACAAAAACTCTCCCACAACACCACACCCCTGAAAACATATACATGCTCCTTTCTACCTCCCAGAGGGACCTACCTGGCTATTGTCTGTACTGGACATTTCTCCTGCATCTGTGTCCTCAGCAAGGTCTGAGCTAGGACCCCAAACACCCAATCTGTGTTGTTTCCTTTAGTTAGGTCACCTTATCATCTATTTACCTCTCTGGGGCCTAGGTTGGCTTTTGTTAGTGACCTCACTGGTGTCCTAGTTAGTGTCCTTCTTCTACATCTATGAGAAGTTTCTGGGGAAGGAAGCTAAATCCAATAAGCAAAATGGTATACTGACTTTGAATGAATGAATGAATGAATGAATGATGGAAAATATAAGGCCTTTGAAGTAACATGGACTTGGGTTTGAACTCCTGCTCAGCCTCTTAACTGACAGCATGATCTAGGAAAGTTACTACATCTTTCTCATACTGTTGCTGGGGACTGAAAAAGGTTGCATACAGGACAGGTCTAGCACAGGGTCAACCGTGTCCTTTCCCATTATAACTACACTGTTTCTCTGAGCCATCTCAGCTAACATAGGAAGTCAGGAATTTTTAAAAGACACATTTTACATTGTCTTCCCAATAATAATACAGTTTTCTTTATTTTGAAAAGCTAAGAAATGTGAATAGGAAAATAGTTGAGGGTAATAAACCAAAGGATGTTTTTTCACCAAGAATTTTCTTCATTCACAGCAGAGTATAGAAACATCCTAGCATCTAAAGCAACAGCTACAGCAATTGTGAATATTCACCAAGCCTTGGAAATTTTTTACAAATCACTGATCTATAGAATATACATACTTCTGAATACAGTTGTGGGATTATTGTCTCATTCATTATAACATAAAGTAATAAGATTTTTCTTCCAATTCTCACAATAGCCATATAGCGCCACACAATCTCCCAAAACATGGTGGAAAATCTCTAAGTCTGAGTGAAATAGAGCTCAAGGATAGGTGTGTTTGAAGCAAAACCTAAAGGAAAAATGTGAGGATGTTGTTCCAAAGGGAAAGATAACAATGAATTATTATAACATAGGGTTTAGGTGAAGTCTTCTGGGATCTGGTAGTTCTTTACACCAGGAACATAATCATTAACACTCAGACAGATCTTACTGAGAAGGTCTTTCCTTGGTGTCAAAGCAAACCCTCCTCCCTCAGCTGTGCCTTTGATGAACAAGGGCTGCTACTGCCTCCCCTGTCCTGATTAATGCCCCCTCTTGGAGAGAATTCTAACTAGTCACTTTCAAATGCCAACCCCATGGATATATGGGTCTTTGGCTTGGGTTCATAGGTTGAATATACTTGTTTCTTGTCTTTTCACTGTTTTTATGTCTACTGTCAACTTGTTCAGATACCTCTAACCTCACTCCATTGCATTTTAAATGGAGACACCAAAGTGAGAATCTTTCAGAATCAACTTTCCTTTCCCTGAGCACCAGACAGAATAGTTCACATACATTGTAAGCAGTCTGGAGTTTCCCTCAAGAAGGTCATTGTCCATCAGTACCAGCTAAGAAAAAAAAAAAGGAGCTCCTGAAATGGATCCTATATGGCTCCACCAATATTACCTGTAAGACTAGCCCCATTCTGGCTTAGACACAGATAAGAAAAACAGTCTTTTACCTGATAGTGAATAAGGTCCTCATGTGCCATGAAGCCCCCTGATACTGTGTCTACTGGAATCTCACAGTATTGCAGAGCCAGAACAGAACTGTAATAAATCATTTTCTATTACCAACCCTCAACTCCTTTCTCACTTGAGCAGCCACAGCAGACCCTTTCCTGCTCTTCATCATAGGTTCATAAGCTGTTGGAACATGAAGGGCCCTTTGGACATACATAGCCTAATGCCTAAGTAGCAAATAGGGACATGGGGGACCAGAGATGACAAATGTCTTGTCCAAAGCTAGTTAACCACAGAGACAGGGCTACACACATATTTTTGAAGATCATAGAATAGCTTCCAAGAGGCTTCCCCTTTCAACATTTCAGAAAAATGGATTTTGTTTTCAAATTTTGGTTTGAATCAAAATCTGTTATCTCATGGGAGATAAACTTCTGCAAATATCTTTTTTATTCCAGGAAAAACATTGTCATTACACAAATTATTTTCTCATTTTGCAGATGAGAAAAGATAAAGAATCTTGTTGTGTGATAAAGAATCATGTTGTCAAGTCGTAAAAGTAGCTGATTAAAAACTGGAGACCATTGTTCATATTTCCAAAGTAGATCTCTGTTGGTATATTTACATTTTGGGTTACTGAAGTTTCCTCCTTTAGAAATACAATCCCAAATTACTAACAGAGCAGGTCTGGTGTTTGTGAGAACAGAAGGGCTTTTCCTTTGATGCATCTCTGAGCAGTTTCACACAACTGAACAGGTGGAAATCAAAACCTCTTAACTGACTGAATACTTTTCCTGGTAATGTAGATAAATAGTTGGTTGACCCTTACCACCAATCTCTCTCTTCTCTTTTGCTTTTATTGTTTCTGTTTTCTATCAGCTCTTCTCAGTGATTACTGCCTCCTTGGAAAACAGACACTTGGGTCAACTAAGCTCAGGAAAATTTACAAAATATTGGATACTATGAAGCCTATATTCAAGGCTTTCTAAGGAAACCCAGAAGATCAAATTGCTAGTACCATGTTTCTATCTGCTGGTCCTGCCATGAAGCTCAGGAGAAGGCTGATGTTTTTGTAGAACCTCTAACCAGTGTGATAACTCAGGCTGGATCAAGATGTTTGCACAAGGAACTAAGCTCATAGTAATTCCCCCAGGTAAGTAACCTTGTTTTGTTTCAATCTGTGAATGAAAAATTGATAGATTTTTTTTAAAGTAATATAGGATCACCTCAGCATATGGACAGCAATTTTGCAGCTACTGGTCACTCTAGTGGAAAGAAAACTACTTTGAAAATGGTTTATTTACTTCCCTTCTTACAAGCAGATTATATTTCTACTTTTAGAAAATACACACACACTAAAATATATTCAGGATTGAAATTAAAATTATTTTGAGAACTGTGTCTACAAAGCATTGGTGTGAGTTATTGGTTCAACATGCTTTTCTTGTAGACAGTCTCTTAAGTGAGAAACACTTTATTCAACTACATCTAGTATTAATAGTGTTCCTTTCTTAATGGACAGTGCTTCTTTCTCTAATAATCTGCAAAATATATGATTTCTTTGATCTTTTTTAAACAGAACTGAAAAAAATCAACAGTAAATGACTACAGAACATCAATAAATCTCACTTGTTCTTATTACTGTAACATCTTAGAGGGGAGGCTGAGACTGGTCAAATGTGTGTTATTATGGCTCTTGTGATATTGCCTAGCAATGGTCCAGTTTAATGGAATTTTAAGCTCAGTAAACCATTTCAGCTCCAGAACCCATAAAAAGAATCTGTCTTCATGCTTTTACATTTTTGTTTGTTCATCTATTGTCTCAGCAAACATTTATTGAAGACAGCTTCTGTACTGGATGCTAAAGATAAAACTGTGCAAGACACAAGTTTCATCATTCAAGCTTCCAGTCTAAAGGACAACTATTTTAGATTGTGGCTTCATTTGGCCCCACATTTTTTGGCTTTTGACTACCAGAGACACAGAACATCTTAGATTCATCAGCTCTTTTGCTTTCTTAATTTATGTAAAACCTATTGGTTATAAAATTCATATATTTGGGGCACCCAGTTGGCTCAGTAGGTTAAGCATCTGCCTTCAAGCTGAAGGTCATGATTTCAGGGTCCTGAGATGAGCCCTGCATCAGGCTCTCTGCTCAGCAGGGAGCCTGCTTCTCCCTCTGTCTCTGCCCCTCCCCCCAGCTCATGGTTTCTCTCAAGTAAATAAATAAAAATCTTCTAAAAAATAAAATAAAGTCATATATTTATTGGAGAAATTTGATTAAAAGGCCTGAAACCATTCTTGCAAAGGGAACAATAATATTAGCTAAGATTTATTAAAGGCCAGATACCATGCTGACTGGTCTAGTGCACTATGTCATTCCTCCATAGCCCTATACAGAAAATCCTCTTTTTCCAGTTTTGCAGGTGGAGAAACTGAGGCTTAGAAATGTTCAGTTATTCATCTAAAGTCACATAGCTAGTTATTATGGCAAAGAGTGGGATCCAAGGTAGACTTGTCCATTCCAAAAAAAATGTTGTCTAGATCATCATGTGACATTAGAAACACTAAGCCATATTTTTTAAAAGATTTTGTCTATTTATTTATTTATTTATTTATTAACGAACTATGAGAGACTAGACTCTGAGAAACAGACTGAGGGTTTTAGAGGGTAGGGGGATGAGAGGGTGGATTAGCCTGGTGGTGGGTATTAAGGAGGGCACGTATTGCATGGAGTACTGGGTGTTATATGTAAACAATGAATCATGGAACACTACATCAAAAACTAAGGATGTAATGTATAGTGACTAATATAATATAATAAAAATAATAAAATAATAATAAAAACTGAAAAAGTATTTATTTATTAGAGAGAGAGGGAAAGCGCACATGGGGAGAGGAGCAGAAGGGGAGGGAGAGTTGTCCTACATGCAGGACTCAGTTGCATAACTCAGAGCTGCCTTTGCACTACTGCTAGGACAGCTGCAGAGAGACCAAAACAAACAGGATCTTCCTCTTGATAGAGCAACTCAGAATTTTAAATCAACCCTGGAAACTGTTAGGGTAATTTCAAGCTCAAAGGAGCAGTCCTTCAGGAATAACTAAGTTAAGAGATCATAATTATGATTTCAGACTCTGTAACAACTTATCAGGTCTAGTGTCAGTGGGAATTAGATTCTGGAAAGAATATATTTTTATAGTTAAGCCAGGTATCCACCCCTTAATATATAGAAATAAAATAATCCTGTAAAAATACTGAACACTCATTTATTAAATACTCAAATATGTTATTTCTATTTTTTCTTTTTTGAAAATTAAAGAAATAGTAACTGTAAATTACACTCTAGTAAAAGAAGTGATATCACAGAAGAAAACCCTTTAAGGAAAGACATTAGAACTTTCAGGAAAATGGTGAGAAAAGGTAAAATCATACTCTCCAACCCCTGTGAGTGAAGTGGGAAAGACGGAACCAAGCTGACCAAGGTGAACACCAAGTTCATGGTGTCAGGTTCACAGAATCAAGCCCCATGTCAAGCAGCAGGTCAAGCCCCATGATGGGCTCCGTGCTCAACAGAGAGTCTATTTATCTCCCTTTCTCTCTCCCCCTCTGAGCCTGCCTCTGCTAGTATACTCTCTCTGTGTGTGTCTTTAATGTAAACAAATCAATCTTAAAAACTTTTTTTTTAATGATGAGAATGTAATAAGCATTGTCTCAAGTATTGTTACCCTGAATATAAGGTACTCTCTTTTTTCAATGGAAATATTCAGACATAAAGGAAAAAGGGAGGATGTTTTGCAATTTGAATATATAAACATAGTGATATGGATAAAAGTCAAATATTCACTTGTATATTTAATATCTTAATTATCTAGGTATATTTAGAAAGTGAAAAATTGTATCAATTCAAACACCAATTGAGAAACACTGGGTTTTTTTGCCCTCAATTTCATTCATTTCAGACACTTCACACATATCTAAAACATATACTTTAGAGCAAATTTCTGAGTCATCCCAGGGTCTGAGTGTCTATTTTGGGATCCCCTTATGATGACATCAATGGATAGTTTTTCTGAAGAGAAAATTACCCACTTACAAAATTTAAAAAAAAACATTTTGTATTTACTCCGGTATTCTATGTTTTTTAATGTAAGGATAACATGTAGAGATTTTTGTTCCAGACAATATTTACCAAATCCATACTAAACTTCTTTACTGTCTTTACCAGGTCTACATCTAAAACCAACATTGAGTTTATTTCAGGTTGATATCTTGTCCAAGTAGTATTGTTTGACCAAAGTAGAGCATTAGAAGAGACTCTTTTAATATGAGAGGCTGAAACCTAAGGCAACCCCTGTGTTGTGAGGGATAATGTTGGGAATGAAAGCTTCACCTTATGCTCTGACATTTCAATGTGCTTGATTCCACATGCTTTGTGTCTGTATCTCACAGCAGGGTTTGCAATCATCTCCCAGTTTTCATGTCATTTTTGAAGTAGACCTTACCAAATGGTCAAGCTCTGGGGCAGAAAGAAACAAGCTCTATGCACAAACTATTTCTCATTTGTTTATACTGCCTATTTCCAAAATCTATTTGAGAAGACTTAAAAATAAGATACACAAGTCCACCATGAGCTAAAAATGGAAGATCCAAAGCACTGAAGAAAGTAGAAGAAAAAAGGCCTGTGGTTATCTATCAAGAAACACAGTGTCAAATTTTATGTTCAAAGGTAGGGGAAAATGTGATGACATACATACTTTATATTACCTGCAAAAATGAAGCACACTGAATTTTCGCATTTGTTATGTTTTTCCCCACCATAAAATGAGAAAAGGACTTTAATGTACAAGTCCCTTAGGAGGAATGTGAAGTGAAAGAGTGGGCATTACCCTCCATATCTACTTTATAAAATGGAAGAAATGGTCTTAAGAAAAGCACATTTCATGCTCCACTGCATTGTTACTTTGGGCACCATGATATTTAATGTCATTCACCGATGGTGACCTTCTGCAGACCTGGTCAGACACCAACAAGTTTGGCTTTCATGCTCATATTTATTAGAAAAAAGTTTAAACATTTTAAATACAGTTAGAATTTTAAATAAAGTTAGAAATTTCATAAATTTGAAATTCATATTCAAATATGAATTAGCTGTATTTATTGAATAAAAGAAAAATAACAAAATAGAGAACAATTAAATCAACACCAATATGCAGGTTTGAAATATAACACTTGCACTTGAAAATGTAATTGACATTTGGTAAATTTATATAGAATTCACAATATCACATCTTAATAAAATATAAATAACCAACAATTTATCTCCAATGTATTTTGTGATTATGCAAATGAATGTATATAAATATATTGGACAGATTTACTTATCTTGGAATCTGTTTTCTAATTTATGATTCATAAAATGATTTTGGCCATAAAAATCCCTGTGAATAAGTTTTAAAAGAATGTTGAAGGAAAAACTAGGTACTATAATACCCAAAATATAGGCACTAACCATATTTATCAAAGTACACTATTTTAATGCTCAGCTAATATTCCATTGAGAAAATTATGGGAGTTCAAGATTCATTTCATGCTGCAAAGAATAAAACATCAAGAGTCTAGCTAAAGAAAAGGGACAGGCGGTAAAACCAGTGTATTACCAGCCAGAAACTTTTCAAGTTCATCGATTTATTTTCAGTTTCTTTACTATAACAAATCAGAAGTATTCCTATAAAAAACACACACAACATTTCTAAGATGAAAATCAGATTCCTTAATATATTGACTAGAGATTAAAATTATGTAAATATCATGTACAATTGAAGAATTAATCTTCTTTACCTAACATGCTTTTAAAATTAAAAACAAAGTATATCATTGGAGTGTCAATATTATAATCAAAATAGTATTTGTACTACATCAAGATATATAAACATAAGTACATTCTGGCTTCATTCTATTTATATCATGAATAAAAGCTCATTGTTACTCATTTAGTATAAAAATAGGAGCCATGCTACACAGGGAGAAATTCTCAAGAATTTTTTTCCAAAAAAAAAAAAAAAGAGTACTACAAACTGCCCCAGAAGAGATTTTTTTTTTCCTTTTCTTCTCAAATGAAAAATCCAATTGTTCTTTTCTAAAGAAATTGCCCATTGTATTACTAAACTAACTCCAAACTAGCCCAAAGAGAATATCAGTAAAGCACTTGCATGATGGAAATAAACTTTAAAAGAATTCTAACATTTATAATTTTAATCACTAACAGTAAATACATAATCAAGTAACATACCAGTGTTCAAGTGACATGCCCTTTAAAACCAAAGATGTTTTGCCATATATTTTGACATTATGTCTGTAAGAAACTCTGGAACCATACTTCTAACATTACATCACATATATGTATATACATATATATGTATATATATGTATATATATTTTATTCAGCAGGTGAAACCACAGATACTGTGGGGTTCTAGAAACCAGTCAGCAGCTTTCTAGAGCAGATTCAACTTTAAAGGGAGACTCTGAGAGTCAAAATATGGTGTCTTCTTAGTCATATATAAATGTCAAATGAAATTCCAATACAACATGTGCTTTCAGTGAACATTTTCCAAGCAAAACAAAATTCTGATAAGTGCGTTAGTTAATATAAAAGCATTTCTGAAAAAATGAGTTTTCTAATAGCAATTTTGGAAATACCATTGGAAATGTCCTATTGCTTCTAAATTCAAGGCATTGTAAATATTTGAGAGGTGCAGTTTTAAATATTGTCCTACTTAAAATCCTGGAGTTGTTCAGAATGGAGACTGAGATGTTTTATAAAATCAGGAATCAAATAGGAGACCTCCATTACTTCAAAAGTGGCTTTGGCCCTAAGAGACTCTTAATCTCACAAAACAAACTGAGGGTTGCCAGGGGAGGTGGGTAGGGAGAGGGCGGTGGGTTTATGGACATTGGAGAGGGTATGTGCTATGGTGAGTGCTTTGAAGTGTGTAAACCTGGCGACTCATAGACCTGTACCCCTGGGGCAAATAATACATTATATGTTAATAAAAATAATTTTTAAAAAGTGGGTTTGGGATCCATATTTGAAGATTTAAAGATCAACTGGATAGATCGTCAAGAACATGTGGAAATGGATTCTCATTCAAAATGCGAGTGTGTATTGTTTCAAAAAATCTCACTTTTTTTTCTTTTTTTTATTTAAGCTTTTTTAATTTAAACATATAATGTAACCCCACCACCCTCTCCCAACCCCTCTCCCCCCCACCCCCCTCAGTTTGTTTTATGACATTAAGAGTCTCTTGGAAAAAAACTCACATTTTAAACCAGACTCCGCCACTTTGTAGTTGTGACTTTGAGTAAGTTACACGGTTTCTTGTAACTCTTTTCACACTGAAAATAAGAACAATCAGTACCTCATAACCCACTGTGGATGAAAGGCCTGACATAAGCACTAATTCTGTGGCAAATTTCCTCCTTTCACTGTGCTAGATGCTTCTAAACCACATAATGTTTGTGTTACTCTAATAATGTTTTAATTGTTATTCCACGTCCCCACAGATAGAAGCCTTAATGTAGACATTTCCCCCAAGCCCACAATTTTTCTACCTTCAGTTAAGGAGCGAGAACTCCATAAGGCTGGAACATATCTTTGTCTTCTTGAGGATTTTTTCCCGGATGTTATCAAGATAGATTGGAGAGAAAAGGATGATGAAACAATTCTGAAATCGCAGCAGGGAGACACCGTGAAGACTAACGACACATACATGAAATTCAGCTGGCTGACCGTGAGTGGAGCATCAATGGATAAAGAACACAAATGTATCGTCAAACACGAGTGGAATAAAGGAGGAGTTGATCAAGAGATTCTATTTCCTTCCCAGAAAAAAGGTATGTACATGTATATATGAATGCAACCTTCCAGTACCCTTTTTTGCCCCACCTTTTCTGTCAAATATTAATGAAAAGAAACAAATAGAAACTTTTTATTGATGTTGCAACCTTTAATGATAACATAAATATCCTGCTCTTTCTTTTAGAAATTCTTTTCTAAAAGAAATTCAGTTCTTTTAGAATTGAAGTAGAATGGGCTTTGGAACATACAGAAAAAAAGAAGAAGACAAATTCACTTAGTCTTTCTTGCCTCAGTTTCATCATCCAAGAATATGAAGGTCACAGTGATGTCTTTGGAGGGTCATTGTATGAATTAATTGAAATAATACATATGGAAGCCCCTAGCAATCTTGCAAACCATAAATGCTCAAGAGAGAACCACATTTGATCATGAAATAAGAACAATTATTCATCTTTCAGGAATATTCTACTTAGCAGTCAGAGTTCCTTTCACTTCAATCTTGCTCTACTCCAAGGATTACCCACAAATATGAGTTATAAGCTGCAAAAGGTTTTAGCCAGATCACAGCTCAACGGAAGTAATTTGGCTGCTGAGGTTTTAATATGGTCTTGGGTTTTTCAGATTTGAATTTATATTCCACTCTAAGGGGAGATTTGGTAAGTAAAGATGAGCTAAGGCTACCGGGTACAAACATTCTCCCTTTCTACACAATGAATGTATTTCTTACCATTGATAAAGCTGCTCAGCAAACATTATTGCAGTCCTGGTGTATGCCAGGCCTGGGAAGGATGTAGGATGAACTACTGCTCCAAGGAGGATCACTACAGTAGAGAGAATATACTTTTCTAATCACTCAGGGTCACTCACGATTCAGGCAAGGTGTCCCAAATTAACCTTGGTGATGACACTTGTCATATTCAGACATTGTTGGTGGATGACTGAATGTGCTCTGGGCCTGCTGTGATCCAGGAACTCACTATCCTCAGAAGTCAAGTTCTGGCATTAACATCACAGACTAAGGCCCTACAGAGCCTGTAAGAAGGAACTAGTTTATACTTTCCCTGTGGTTCACAAACACTTGGGAGCAGCGGGCAACAAACACATAACAAGACACGCAAAGACATTTGCATTATACCACTCTGAATTGCCAAAGTAAATCTTTATGTTCTTGAATTCTTAGTTTCTCCAGTGATCAATTTAGAGTCAAACACTTAACTTACCTTACCTTTCTCCTGGAATCTGATGAAGACAATGTGCAGTAATGCCAGTGAAAATGCTTGTTTTTGAAAACATGAGATGAATACATTTATTCATTTGTTTTATATTTTCCTAATAACTGGTGTAAAATTACAAACAACCCCAATTTCTTATTTCTACAGCTAAGAAACAGAGGAGGCAAATGAGCAAAACACAAGTTTAATGTAATCACTGGGCTGAAGTACTTTAATTATTGATTTTTATAGTGATAGAAGTGAAAATATGCTGTGGTACATTCTGTGGTGATCATTATAGAAAAGGGAGAATTTCTTATTCATGATATTTTACCTGAGAATTAATTTCTGAAAGGACTGTCTCCCAAGATCTTCTCATAGCAACAAAGCCACTGAGGGCATTTCTGTTAATGCTTTTCTATACCAAATTTCTAATGCTGTTTCTTGTAAGGTTTTTGTTTGTTTGTTTGTTCTTTTTGTTTTTGGTGAAAGCTAAAAATATATAGAACATGGAAGTCGAAATCCATGAAGTGATTTTGAAGAGATAAAACTAATCTGGTCCAAGTTTTCAACCAACCTGATTGAAAAAGAAAATCTAGGATATATGCACAGATTATAATTTGAGAGATTATTACCTTAATGTTTTTCAATCAATCCATGGTGATTAGAGATTTTTATTTATCTTTTAATGAGTAAAGCCCCTGTATGGAAAAGAAAGAGAATTTCAAGACACTTTAAAGTCAGTTCTTGAGGATATTTTAACACCTAAACATGATTATATACACTTTTTTATTCTTGAGATTTACTCCAAAACCAACAGCTCATATTTATTTATTAAGAGTGTACCGAGATAAGATTGTGTGGAGTGAATGATTTGCATAACAGAAACATACCAGTATGGACAAGAACAAATCAAGCAGAGAAAGAATAAACCAAAACATTTTGGGACTTTCTTCCTCCATCCAACAGTCAATGATCTTTTTAAGGGTTTTTGTCTTTGTATGTATGTTGGGTTTTGTTTTTGTTGGGTTTTTGTTTTGTTTTGTTTTACACTGTAAAGAAATACAACCCTCACCTCAGTTTTTTATATTCAGAAAACTATGATTCTTTATTTTCTACTTTTATTTATTTTTTATTTTTTATTTTTTTTTGCTTTTTTTTTAATTTAAGCTTTATTTAAACATATAATGTAACCCCACCCCCCTCTCCCAACCCCTCTTCCCCCCTCCCCCCTCAGTTTGTTTTCTGACATTAAGAGTCTCTTTTGGTTTGTCTCCCTCCCGATCCCATCTTGTTTCATTTTTACTTTTCCTACCACCTTAACTCCCACCCCCATTGCATCTCCACTTCCTCATATCAGGGAGATCATATGGTAGTTGTCTTTCTCCGACTGACTTATTTCGCTAAGCATAATACCCTCTAGTTCCATCCACGTCGTCGCAAATGGTAAGATTTCATCTCTTTTGATGGCTGCATAGTATCCCATTGCATATATATACCACATCTTCTTTATCTATTCATCTCTTTTTGCAGAAAACTATGATTCTTACTTGGCCAATCTTTTAATCCCTGGAAAGAAGCACACTGAAATACTAAGTTTCTGTAATCAAAAGGTCATTTGTTAAGAGTAATTAAGGTACTGGAAGGGATGATGTCTTAGAGTCCACCATGGTAGACATATTATCGATTTCTATGGATAATTTTACAAGGTAGTTTCCACATGTTCTAGCTCATCTAAATCCTCCTAATGTTTCTTTGAGTGCTGGCTCTGCCAATCACTGGTATGACTCCCAGCAAGTTATTTAGACTCTCTAAACCTCACGTCTTCATGGCTAACATGAATACAGCTCACATCAGTGTCACTAGAGAATCAGATGACCTAATGCATGTGAACATTTCACATGGTGCCTAGCAGAGTAATAATCACTCAATACATATTGGCTTTCATTCATATTGTTGTCATGTCAACAAATACCACCCACCACTCCAGAAAAGAATATGTGGGAGTTGGGAATATGGGGAACATGCATAATTTGGAAAGGTAGGGCCTCTTTCTTTTGCTTAGAAGGAGAATTTACCTAAACCAGACTCCTCCCAAAATGTAAGACTCTGATGTGGTTTCTAGAGTCAGAAGAATTTATTTGGGTATCAACCTGTCTAGTCTAGCATAAGGTATTTCATGTTAGCAATGGGTGCTAAGGACTGTAAAGCAGCCACTGTTTCTGGTTATTTTCCCATTAAACCAATATTTATAGAACACCCACTGTGCAGCAGGCTCTGTGTTGGGAGCTAGGAGCACTTAGTCTTAGACATTACCCTCCAGTTGTGAGAAAAGAAAAGCAATGCATCATTCATGCAGAAATACAATATATGAATTGACTTACTGAATTACACAGACTCAGAGCAATTATTTCTGGAATTGTGGCACTCATATTAGTAATAGCTCTCTCCTGTTGGTTGACAAATTCTATCTATCTATCCATCTATCTACTTATCTATCCATCCATCTATCCACAACACAGACACCAGTCAAATAATATACAGGAACAATTGAATAATACTTGCTCTCATTTCTTTTAGAGCTCACTGCTATTAATCCTACAGAAGCTTTTCTGAGATATAAAGATGGTAAGTTTTTGTCTATGCTTGTCGTTATGTTATGCCATAGCATTTTTTCCTCCTAATCAACTTAGTATCTGGTGTTAGGTGGAAACCTCAGAATGGCTGGATCTTGCAAAATAGACTGAGTGATATTTTAAGTCAATCCGTCATTTCTCAGGAGTGTTTTTCACAGAGTAAGTGCTTGTTTGGGTGTGAAAGGACTATAAATTAGGGGTAGAGTGATGTGCTCTGATTTCTTTCAACAATGGACTCGATTCATTTCTGTGACTTGTTTCTACTGACTGAGGAAAACATGATATCAAGTTGCTTCTAGATATTTTTACGTCTTTGTTCTTGCTGGTGGTTAATAACATGAACTGACCCCAAGAGGTTCTTGTACGAAAGGCATAGTGCTGCACTGTGAGTGCATTTTGTTTAATTCTCTTAATACTCACTGCGAAGGATAATATTCCTATTTTGCACATGAAGGCAATGACTTAAAATGAATTAAGTCCTTTACACCAGGACACACAGCGAGATTAGAGGCTTCAACCAAGGCCTTCTGAATTAACAATTCATACGTTTTACTCAGTTTTCTATTCTTCTATGTTGTTGTCATAAAACAAGGTATCCCATAGCCAAGGCCCTGAGACAGGTGGGAGGGAGGGGTGTGAGTACAGGGCTTCAAAGGCCATGGACTGGGACATTAACCTCAGTCTTTTAATTATTATCTCCATGGATATGGATACAGTAGTTACATTTTCTGGCAAGCAGCAATAACACAAGTAATACCTCATCAGTTACTGAAGACATAATGTCACATATGTGGAATGTCTAGCATAATGTATTTTGTTTAGCTGTCATATAAGTACTAGATTCTGGCCTTTCTTCCAACATATCTAGCAAGAGAGTACAAGGAACATTGCTCTAGCTTTGCTGATTTGCCTTCCATGTCCAATATCAAGAGGCCTCTAGACCTTGGCTAGGTCTAGACCAAGCTAGACCTTAGCTTGACCAAGGAAACTTTGTCAAGGAATAATGAGTACACCATCACTTGATGTCCTTTTCCACACCAAGGGCTAATGATTCTGGAGTTCATTCTGACTCTATGGAGATAAATACATAAAAGAAATTTCCATGTGAACAGACTCAGCCTGATGGTTCATTGAATAGCCAGTCTGGCCCACCATCATTGGCATTAATTATTTTTTGATATCATGTATTTCCTGCAAAACCTCAAAGGATAACAAATGCTATTATCCTATAACATCATAACTATAATAAAGATATTCAGGAAAGACAAGGGAGTGAGTTTGATCTCCTAAAGTTGCAGAGAATTTGGATTCGCCCCTTTCTTCCACTTTATTTTATTTTATTTTATTATTTTTTAAGTTTTTATTTAAATTCCAGTTAGTTAACATACAGTATAATATTAGTTTCAGGTATATGATATGGTGATTTAACACTTACACACATCACCCAGGGCTTATAACAACTAATGTCCTCTTTAATAAAACCTCCCACCCACCCTACCTTGAACACAACCAAATTTCCATTGACTGTACCCTTGATAAGAATCTTAGCAATGCACAAGATGTAATGGCTAAGATGCTTCTAAATCAACAGTTCATCTTTATACTTGTGCTTAACTCTTTGTAATTGAGAGTATTTATTACACTTTGGAGGTACAGAAATACAAAGTAGGTAAGAATGTGCTCATTAGGGATGCCTGGGTGGCTCAGTTGGTTAAGCGGCTGCCTTCGGCTCGGGTCATGATCCCAGCATCCTGGGATCGAGTCCCACATCGGGCTCCTTGCTCACCAGGGAGCCTGCTTCTCCCTCTGCCTCTGCCTGCCACTCTGTTTGCCTGTGCTCGCTCCTGCGCTCTCTCTCTTTCTGACAAATAAATAAATAAAATATTAAAAAAAAAAAGAATGTGCTCATTAACATTATGTCACTAGGATCTTGCTAAATGTCACTATGTCACTAAAATCTTGCTGGTTGTATTTATTAATCATATGACATCAGGCAAATTATTCTCTGTCCTCCATTTATTTGTAAAATGGCAATGAAAATAATAATCTCCTAGGCTATTGAAAAATTAAGAAAGATTAAAGCTTAGCACACAAACTTTTCAAATTAAATGTTTGCCATTTAGTTAATGATTAAAGCATATTGGTTATAGTATTACTTACAGACATGGTAGGGGTGAAGAAATGGTAAAAGCTATTTTTAACCAATGCTTTTTCAGATTGACTCATTCATCTAAGACATAGCCTTACTTTTTAATACTTTAGAATGTTCTAAGTGAATTTCCCAGAGGTTGTTGATTGACTTGACCTACAAGCTGGATTCTGAGTTATTTTTTGATGGTGGTGGGGGTAGTGTTAGTGCTGTAGATGTTTATTGTCAAGTTGTGAGGGTGTGGGGGCATCCTTTCCACTTAGATCATCAGAAATGTATAATGTGACCTCTTTCCTATTAATAAGTCTTAGCCTTTCAAAAGAAAAGAAGGTGAAAATAAAAAATGACTTGTTTTAGATACTTTGCAGCTGCAGCTCAAGACCACCTCTGCCTACTACACCTACCTTCTACTGCTCTTCAAAAGCCTGATCTACTCTGTCATCGTGGCCATCTGTCTGCTTGGGAGACCAGCATTCTGTGGCAATGGGAAGAGTTCCTAACATATGGTGGCACAAGAGTCCACTTTTCTCCAATGGCTATTGTCGCCAAAAGTATCTGTTGTGGATCTAATGGGGCTTTCTCTCTGAGACTGTTATATCTCAGTTCAAATGTGTCTTTTTCTATTGTGTCATTACTGAAGACAGGTTTACACACCACTGGGCAAACAAAAACTTTCACTCTGCAGCTAGAACAAATTCTGCCATGACTTGGGGGTGAGGCCAGGGGGCATCCACAGGGGCGTCAGCACCGCGCTTTCCTTAATGTCCACCAGCTCCTCAGCCACCCAGTCCTGGAGCCTCTGAGCACAGCCAACACACAGCTTCACCTGCATCTCCTGGGGCTCTTTAACCAGATAACTGCTTCAAAGCCATTTATTCTACACATCTGGACTGCCATCACTGCTGCCTGAGTTTTGTACTGCTTTACATAATAGGCACAATAAAAACAATCAAAGATATACTTTTGGCCTCTGTGTTCTTTCATTTGGTGCAATCTAACTGAGAGTTCAGGTAAGGGACAGCATGACAACTGAGCCTTCCAAGTCAACAGTGGTTGTTATATTGGTCAATTCCTCACTTCTAATTCTTTGTCTGAGATAGTCCTTATGATGTCTTCATTGGAGCACCGGCCCCAGGGAGCCACAGCTAGTGAAGGTGCCCAGATTGTTTCTCCTTCAAAGCTCAGCAAATTCAGATTCATTTGGTTGAAGACACTCTGGTGTTGACAGTATAACCTGCCCCATGAATGGTGGGTGTGCTCAGACCTATCCCTATGTGTCAGGAACACAATGTTTCCTGACCTCACAAGAACCCCATAAGAGTTCCACTAACACCAGAAATGTAGAGTGGTGGCATAGTTAAGTGCTTGAATTCTGAATCTCAAGTGCTTGAATCTGTAGCTATATGAACTCTCTGTGCCATAATTTTATCATTTGTAAAATGAAGATACAATGTGCCCATCTCCTGGAGTTGTGTAGATGAGATAATTTAATTTTGTCAGGTACATGTGAGTCCTCAACAGTATTAGCATCTACCATTGACAGCTCTAGTTTAGAAATCATAGATAACACACCTGCTCTCTCTCTCTCTCCCTCTCTCTCTCTCTTACACACACACACACACACACACACACACTCCCTGAAGGTAAGCAGTAAGATTTACATGCAATACCATAGCACCATTTACAACAGCCCCAAATTAAGTCCAACACCTAAGAAGAAACTAAGGAAATAAAATAAATGATATTGTATGATGGACCAGTATGCATCTACACAAAAATGTAGATTGTTGAAGAAATGTAAAATTAATCAGAAAATAATGTTAAGGTGGCAGTGGCTGGCTCAGTGGAAAGAGCAAGGGACTCGAACTCAGGTTGTAAGTTGGTGCCCCGTGGTGGGTATAGAGATTACATGAATAAATAAAAATATTTTTAAAGAAGGTGTTGTTGAAATCATATGCATGGCAGGACCCTACTAAAATTTTTAGATTATACATTCACATGGTTCCAAAATCAAAACACTCTAAAAAATTGAAACACAGAATCTTGTTCCAACCACTGTCTCTATCTGCCCACCACTTACAGGTCACATTTTTGTTTCTTGCCCAGCCTTCCAGTTTTTATTTAGGCAAATATGAATTTAGTTATAAAAAATAAATAAATACATATCAATCTAATTTTCTTCCCTCTAACACATAGGTAGTAATGACACCTTATTCTGCACTTCTTGCTTATACGTCCTTGTGTTCTTTTTATGTCAACATAAAAGAACACTTAGAAAGTTGCACAGTATTTCATTGCTGACTCTACCTTATAAGAGACATTATAAGACCAGTTCCTTGTGGTAGACCAGTGGATTATTTCCAGTCTTTTATAATTATAAAATAGGCTGAAATATGATATTATATCACTTCAGATGTGGTTACTGGTCATTTTAGCAGGTACTGCCAACTTACCCCACTAGAGTTAGCACCATTGTACACTTCTTTCATGATGTAGGTGAATCAGGACAGTGTTGTCAAACACCACAATTTTGCTAATCTGACAGTGAAAAATAGTATCTAATCATGGTCTTCATTTGCTTTTATCTGATGAGGATAACCATCTTTTAATGTATTGAGTCCATTTCTATTTCTTTTTTTTGTGCAATATTTGTCCAGTGGTTCGGCCATGATTTCTAAGAGTAAAAACACTAACAAGTATGGCACTCACTTATATATGTGTGTATATTTCTATAAATATGGGTATAAAAATGTTCAATGCATGGTTGGTGGGTGAAGAAATAAATGATATTTTTCTCCTTATCTAATGAATCCTTTTAAAGTAGAAGTTTTTATATTTTAGCATAAAACAGTATCTCATTTAAAATTCAAAAGGATCTTTTCTTTTATTTACAATCAGCCTAAGTTTCTAAGAAACAGGTGCTTTTGGAAACCAAGTAGAGGTTCCCATGTGAAAACAACATAAAACCCGCCAGATACAAGAAAGCGGAAATTTAATTTTGTTCTACTCCTTGATTCTCAAGAATGTGATCAGACTTATTTAGGACAAATGCCTGGCCTCTACTTAGAGATCTGAACCTGTTTCCACATGTGGAAAGCACAGAAACACGAGGGGAAACTAACAAATGACGTACAGCTCTGTGGGCTGATGTCACTGCTGGGGCTCCTAGGCAGTGTCTCCTGTGGCTTCCAACTCCTTAGCACCTTCCTTCCCCAAATGGATCTGGGCTTCCCTGGATTGGGAGGTGCAGAGAAGGGGAGGATGGTGGTGCTGAAGATCTTGTGGGTGGCAGGAGGGCCCCCGGTGTGGCGATGGTGTTCTATTTTCTCAGGCTTGTTTTATTTATGTGCTCTGTCAATTGTGGTTGATTCGTGGAAAATGCTCAAAGTCAAACCGGTTCCTGCTGGTTGGGGCTCTTTCTGCAAGCACTGGCTTTGGGTGTTGTAGGATGAAATAAGGACAGTTAAACCATAGCCAACTAGCTCACTTCCTAAAGGCCACAGCTAATGGAAAGAACACATCCATCTGCACACGCATGCTCCTGCTGTCAAACATACTCTCAGGCTGTGGGTGAGGATACCTCTATTTTGTACTGAGCTCATTCCAAGTAGCTGCTATGGGAGCTGGGATTGTATGACCAGGACTGTTGAGACAATGCTCCCTCAGTCCACTTCGATGACACTGTTCTGAAGGAAAGAACATGCACACTCCTTGTAGCACTAAGTGATTCCCGACATCCCACTAGGATCTGTGCTTTTCTGTGGCAGGTGATTTACTGAGGCTTCGATTTTCAGTCTCATTTTGTCAGTGTAGGCAGGGTGACACGAGATCCTTGCCGTGAAGCTACTAGCACAGGTAGACTGTAGTCGGCACAACAGCAGGTCCTTCTTTGCTCACAAGAACAGAGACATACAGAGGCCCTGAATTCACCTGTGTCATTGAATGTCATAGATTGAGTCATCTCTGTCCCTCTACAGGGACAAGTGAATGTAGAGTCAAACTTAATTAGAGCAAAGCTCCACAGAAGTCATGCACATCAGAGAAGTATGCTGGGAGTGGAGCAGAGGAGGGATGTTCAGCAATGTGAGCACAAAGAGCAAGTCTCCTCACCCTCACCCCACCCAAGCATGGAAGAGAGACGGTGCCCAGTCCCGGGATCCAATCCGTCCAGTTTAAGGCAAAGTATAATTCTATTGCTGAGATCACCACCCTAGGCTTTCATAGTCTGACTTGACAGCACATTCTCACCACAGATTTCACTCCTCTGGGTCTGTGCTTGATAGCCAATTTCCAGGTGAGCCTGGGTTTCCATGAGCATGGGCCCCATGTCATAGGTTCTGTCTAGCATGTGTAGGTGAGAGCACTTTCTCAGGGTAAAGTATACATTTCCATCTAGCTTAGGCATCATCTATGGGCCTGGTGTAAATGTGGCTCCCTTTCTGAGATAGGACATTCTAACTGCGGCCACACCTCTGACTCCTGAGATTTGGGTCCCAAGGCCAAACCCCCATCTTTCTCCACCATAAGGAGCTCTTTCTGGTTAGGCCTCAGCCTACCACACTTCTCCCGGTGGCACTTCTGTCATTTGGCCCATTCTCAGAATAAGCACAGATGGATGATCTGACCTAAACAAATCAATGGTCATTTTCCACCCACATCAGCAACAGTGCCACTATGCACAAGTGAGTTTCTTTTGAAGGACACAATGAGTTAAAGAAGTAAAATTAATTGGCACACTACTTTCCTATGAAGCATTAAGATAAACATTCATGTTTGATAGAAAGATTTCACAATATAATTTAGTTCATTTTAATTAAAATTAGTGAAACACACTATTTAAAAAAAAAGAGCCAAACACAAAGGGGAAATGATAGCAATGATTTCAAACTCTGGGTTCAAAATAAATTTCACACTATTTCAGAAGCATACTTCTAAG
Organism: Taxidea taxus jeffersonii; assembly: GCA_003697995.1. Lineage (NCBI taxonomy): Eukaryota > Metazoa > Chordata > Mammalia > Carnivora > Mustelidae > Taxidea > Taxidea taxus. Next base: position 2,618 of record RCUC01134679.1, on the reverse strand, counting down.
AAAAAGATGCAATTTCATGATGAAAAGAATACAAAATATCTGGTTACATTGCACATCTACTCACATTCCCTCCTGGCCCCCTTTGTTAATTCCAAAGCTTCAGGCCAAATCTATGATGCAAAACAAGAGAAGTAAAATGAATCATTTTGATATGTTGGAATTTATTACTTCTTGAAATTGTGAAAAGAGCACATTCTCCTGAGTTAAAAAAAAAACCACAAGGAAATGAAGGATGTTAAAAAATAAACACAAAAGGAATCTGAAACATGAAACAAAATTCCAATCTAGATATCAAAATAAAAAGATATTTTCTTGGGGTGTCTCGGTGGCACATTCAGTTAAGCATCCGATTCTTGGTTTCAGCTCAGATCCTAGTCTCAGGGTCTAGGGTTGCAGCTCTCGCCTCAGGATCCTTGCTCAGTGCAGAGTCTTCTTAAAGATGTTCCTCCCCTTTGCCCTTCTCCTCCCTGCACTAGCATGCTTTCTCCCCTTAAAAATAAATAAATGAATCTTTTAAAAGAAAGCTATTTGGCATCATAAAAAAGTGTTATTCCAAAATATTCAAGTCTTCTGATTGGGAATATAGCACAAGACTTTTCTCCCACTATTCATGAACAGATATGGCTCAGTTTCACTGAACACAGAACATTATCTTACTAGCAGGTAGGTCCTAAATGTACGTGATCTGGTACAATGTCTGTAAGGTATTAAAATAAATAAATTCTTTATTAACTGTTCATTAAAGTCAGCAGTGGATGTCACCTTGAACTTTCAATAGCAAGACCCCAGCTCTGGTCCTCCCCCCTCCCCAGTGACTTTCAATGATTGGTTTTTACACTTAGAAAAAGAAAAGACACAAAATTATTTGAAATGTACCATTAAAGGAAAAATGGTGTGCTTTGCCTTGTATTTTTTTTAATTTTTATTTTTATTTAAACATATAATGTAACCCCACCACCCTCTCCCAACCCCGCCCAGCCCCCTCAGTTTGTTTTATGACATTAAGAGTCTCTTTTGGTTTGTCTCCCTCCTGATCCCATCTTGTTTCATTTATTCTTTTCCTACCCCCTTAATCCCCACCCCCGTTGCATCTCCACTTGTATTTTATGAGAATGTCTGTGTGCTGAAGATGGACGCTTACAGACGCAAAAAGACCCGAGTGTGGCCACACAATAATTTATTTTAAAGTATTTGAGAACCTTACTATTCTCATCCTCCCATCTCTGCTGTGTCTCAACCACCGATGCCGAAAGCTCAGCCAGAGCTTGTGGGGCCCTGGAGGTGCAGGCATGTGTCCCACTTGCAGCCACCCTCGCTGCCACTGGGGCCAGTCCCCACCTGTACAGGTCCCTCCACAGCTCTGAGCCAGTCACCTCTTTCCTTCTGTCTTCACATAGTTATGCAGAGCTGCTGCTACTATAATTCACTTTATGTGTGTTTCCTGGCATTTCTGAGGCTGGAGTGTTTCCCTTTGATAATCTGAAGTGACTGACAACAGTCCCTACCTTGAGGCCCATTATTTCCTGCTCTGACTGGACACACATTTCATCTCAGAAGCTCCAGAGCACGTGGGGGACATCTGGGTGGAGGGCCCAGGCAGACCCCGGTAGCAGAGAGGACGGGCCTGAGTCTTAACCTCTACCCCTTGCCTGCTGTGCCATCTAGGACGGTCACTCACTATTCTAGTCCCACGTGCTCAGGTATAGACAGACACTCAATTCCCACATCTCATGGCCCTGTTACCCTCATAGCACACATAGTTGAACAACATCTCACACAGACACGTTCTGGCTAAGTAGACAAAATGAAAATCTTACCATGTAGAAATTCAGGTAGTAATGACAGTTATGGTTTGGTCACTGTGTAGCATATACAATTGAATTGAATTGTATTGAATTGTAATATTGCACCCCAGAAACTTATAATGCTATGTTCTAATTTTACCTCAGTAAAATTAATAAAAATTAATAAAACAAAGAAAGAAATTTGGGACTCCGAGTTATTCTTCATACCTTACAAATTCACACCTATGCAAAAGAATGGTAAGAAATTTTACATCAATTACATCTAACTATAAATTCATGTGAATAGGACAAATCTGGCTATATATTTATATTCATATTCCTTGATTCTACTCAGAGAAATGGCACATGTTTAGCTACTTTATTGTTACACTTTCATTTTCTTTTCTTTTTTATTTTTTTTATTTTTTTTTAATACTTCCATTTTCAAATACGTACTTCAACTAATGTAACTTCTAAAAGTGTTTGGAACGTAACTTCTAAGGGTTTTAAGTATGGTTTTTCACTGTCCTGCTTTTTGTCTTCAGAGCCTACATAGTAGAGAAGAAGAGAAAACGTATCCCTGTCTATTCAGGAATAACAGAATGTATTTAATATTACAGTATATGTGCATCAAATTTTAAGTCCTCCTGAGTTACATGTGTTTAATCTTCTAGAGATTTAGCTTAACAATACTGTAACTGTAAACTAAAATATTTTTACATTTCTTATAGGAGGAAAACCTTTAAAATCTATAACACATGCTAACCTGTTGAAGTGGATGTCACTTCTATACTACTAAAAATATTTATATGGACTAAGAACTATTATCTACTG